>JAJOOH010000381.1:0-43593 GCA_029582605.1 Solanum gracilifrons | reverse complement strand
CTCCTAATTATAGATGTGACGCGCTTCACACCGATAACTAGGACTCTACTGACACGGCCTCATAGACTTCCTAGGACTCTTGAACTCTGTGCTCTTATGCCAAGTCACGCCCGAGCCTACACCTTGGGTGGGACTGGCACTCGAGAACCATTACTGGCTCCAAGCGAAACCTTAGTCAGGCATACTTACACAGCAGAAGACTCTAAGCATTATTACAACGATCAAATGCATTTCTACTCAATGATTTAATAAAATAACTTAGAACGTTTAAAGGTCAAACATTCAACTAAGCCAAAGTGGCAACCCAAGTCTTAAAATAATAATAACAATGTAGAGACAATTGAACTACTGACTGTCTATGAAGCCTCTAAATCATGGAGGGATGTCGGGACAAGACCCCCGATCATCCTAAAAATGAAATACTAAAAGCAAATGATAAATGGAGCCCTCCGGAAAGCTAGAAGATTCACCAACTGACTCTGAATGCTCAATTGGATCAACGAAGCACTGGATACTGATCCTGGTTACTTGTGTCTGCATAATAAAATGATGCAGGCCAAAAGGCATCACTACATTGAATGTACGAGAATGCGAGGGGAAAACTAAACATAACATAAGTTTGAAAGGAATATGAAAGAAACATTTACCTTGGATTTACTCAACTCATGAATAACTTAAGTCAATATAAAGCAATAAAACACATGCAATATATGGAAAGCTTGTAAAACCGTGGAAAACAACTTAGTTCGTTAAGGAAAATCTTAGGAGCAGCTCCGCGATGCGGTCTAGTGTGCATATTTGGCCGACTATTTTCCTCTTCGTTTTCCAACCCAATTCACCTAAACTCGATTCTTTTTCCCAAATTCTTTTTAGATTCAGATACCCAACAAATGTACCGAAGAGCCTAACTCCAAACAACTCTATAATTCGATGTAATGATCTCAGAAACTTCTCAATCTCAGCCCAATTTAAGAACGACATCAAATTCAAGAACATATATCAAGAACATCAAACTTTCCAACTCTTTCAGGATGAATTCACTCTGAAATAAACATGTTCAGCACGTGGGTGAAGGAACCCAATGTTCTGAAAGCCTCACTGTAACGACGCGAGAGCACCCCATAGTCGTTACCGGCGTATTCGACCTCAAAGAGGTCTTATACGAGCCCTTAGCATTCGGCATAACATGTATCATAGAATAAAATCATGGAAAATTTAAAATATTTACTTTGGAAATTCAACTTCACTTCATAAATGAAAAATAGAATCTAACTTCATCACAATGCACCATCTAGACATAGAAATATCGAAAATGGTACTTAGCCCTTACATCAATAAGAAGTCTTGAAAATAGGAAGTACAACAATGTCTTTAAAAATAAGCAAAAAACTAAACATAAAAGCTAGATCATAGGGTCTTGTCCTTGGACTTGAGGAATCACCAACTTGGGGAAGCAACTCCAAGTGTCTTGAGAAGTATGCTTGAATCCTTAACGGCCAGAACCTAAATGTTTGGGGAAAAGGGAGAAAATATGGGTTAGTACAACACACGTACTACGTATGGCTACTATGCATAAAAACCATTGAAACATGCATAAAAGGACATTTAGTCAAAATATGATTTTTACCAAGTAAATCCAATATGCACGCAAAGTAAGCATCACAGTCCAACCTAACATAATATCATCTCAACATGGAGACAACCCAAGCAATACTAGTGCAATACAAAGAATAGAACCCCATAACTCTATTCAAAGCCAAGTATCACATTAAGCAACCTACTTCATGCATACATTCATAAGATCATATTTCATCATAACTTAACATGTTCATAATGATCATACATAACATAACTTCAACATACATAAGTCATAATCATCATAATAATAAGATAACACAACTACAACCATCTCTTAGGATCCCATAAGTGCAATGTGCAAGACAAGTCCCACACCCTCCCTTACACTATGTAGAAACCCTTAAGAATGCCCTAGTAAGAGTTCAAACCTTTCATACCTACATTTACTTTTACATTAGGGAAATATTGCAATAACCGACATAGACCAAGAGAGCTACATGGAATTCGGTGTTCTACTCCCGCACAGAAAAGAGAGGGTTAACAGTTGCCTAAGGTGTAACCATTTGTACATAGCTATCTAGGTGGATACACTAAGCTAGAGTCCTATGTGGGCACATAGTTAAGGGTCAGGGAAATTGCTTCTAGAAACCCTAACTTACTAAACGTGGGAGTTTCCATCTCATGAGACAACACATACCATGGGTAATCCAGACTTGCTAAACGTGAGGAAACCCATGTGGGGAGCCGGACTTACTAAACGTGACACCCCCCATCTCATTTACATGCCCTTTCGGTTCTAAGCATCTAATTCCCTTTTGTAATCATCTTTACTCATCACATAAGTTTACATTAGCCTTTACTAGACTCTTATGTAGACATCTTACCATAATAGCTCATATGTGTTCATAAGTGAGTAACAATCCTTTCACTTTAGAAACACTTAGCAAGTGAGTAAACCTTTAACTTTACATTACCTTATAATCATGAGAACTACCTTTCAATCATATAGCAATCATACCATAACATACATACATACTTCATAGCTAATTCAAGTGTAGAGGGTTAAGGATGAGGAAACTAGGTCATCAACACCACAACAACACATTAGGTATAACACCATTACAGTCTAAGTAATTCACCTATCATACTTGAGTTCAAAGAAGAACCAACCATCATACCTTTTTGCCCTTCATGGGACATTCATACTTCAATTACCAATCAATTCATAACCAATACATAATACAAGTTAATTCATGAAGTAATAACATAATCAACATGAATATAAGCAATTGACATATTCCCTTCATAGCCTTCAAGGCTTCATTCAACGACTCAACCCTAATTTCATAGAAATTATACATAACCTAGGCTAGAATAATCATACAAACATGAATTTCATAATATCACATTCAATTCATAGCCTTTAATCAATATCCAACACAAACTAGGGTTAGAATTAGGAAAAGAAGGAGAAACGTGGGTCTCATGGGTAATTCTTCAAGGAACCACCAATAAAATTATCAATTCATCCATAATTGTTCATATAACATCAATCAAAGTCAATTTATAACATCAATTTAACTTTCGAAAGAAGACACACGTTTTTGGATTGAAACCTAGAAATTGGAGATTTTGAAATTCATCTTGAAGGGGGCTCTTGGGGAAAGGAATCCCAAGAGTGATAAGCAACCACACCTTATTGATGAATTAACCACGAAAATCTGAGTTGAACCCTTGGAGAGTTGGTCTATTTCTTGAAGCTCCAATCTTCTTCAATGAAGTTCTTGAGAAGAGAGAGAGAGTAGAGAAAAAAAGGAACTTTATGTTTAGATCTTTGGGGTTTTGTGTTTGAGTGAGAAAAGTGAGGTAAATTGACTTAAAAATCATTACATAGACGTCCCCTAAAGTACCCTTAATACCCCTCACTTAGTTGGACTCTTTAATGAAGTAAAATTCGATTTCTAATTTCTGCATTTTCGTCGCGGAGCTGTTCCCTAAAGATATTTGAAATTAAATTTCGAGACAGTAGAATCCGCGACACGGCCGCGTCACGAACTAAACCTTTTCTCCTTGGGGGAGCTAGTCCGTGACGCGCACTTCTTCCCTCTAAGTGCAATTTTCTAGCTTCCTTGGCAGCTTGCTTGGCCAAGGTTGGGGTCCTCCTCAGGTCCCCTTAGGGTGGCGCCGGGGTGTCGTATTCGAACATTTTGACCCTATAAACATATATTTACCTAATTTAAAACTTTTTACTAGATTATACCATCATACGACACTCCCAAACCTGCCTAAAACCTAAGGGCAGAGTAGAACACATTCTTCTCTAGTTTCCAGACGTCGTGGTCGTTTCTTGACGTTTAGACTTTTACTTTTTCAAACCAAGTCAAATACATTACTTTAGGTCTATAAAAATCATTTTAACTATTTTTAAGTCATTATTCATAAGGTGAGGCTGTAATTTAAGTCATAGAATTTCTGGGGTGTTACAATATCCCCCCTGTAGGAACATTCATCCCCGAATGTCACTTGGACTTCTTTCTAGGGAGATAATGACTCAAACTAGCAGCACAACAACCAGTTACATCAACAACATCCTATCATCATATCATATAGGAATTTAATCGACAACATCACTATGCTCAAAACTTTTTACTTCACATAAGTATAGGAGGAACTACCTTCTCCATATTCAATGAGTATCAACATATATATTAAGCAATCAACAAGACATTTTTCTAAAAAGACAACATCAAGTATGCTCACTACAACTCTCATGAAGAAAATATAACACAACATCTATGGATGCAATTTCAACCATGAGAAATATAATTCATGAAAACTCAAAATACAACTTAAGCATGAATTTTCACAAAAATATGCACATACAAGAAAATCATGTCATAACCATCAACATACATGATTTTCAATTTATAATTAATTAAGAGAGACTACTAACCTCAACTATGGCTAGGAGTAAGAGGAAAAATATGAGGGTAGCGGGACTTCATGTCGGCCTCGGCCTCCCATGTTGCACCCTCAACTAGGTGGTTTCTCCATAAAACTTTCACGGAAGCTACCTCTTTATTCCTCAACTTCTTAACTTGTGGATCTAAGATTTCGATCGAACCTCTTCATAAGAAAGCTTCTCATTCACCCCTAAACCTTCTAGAGGGAGAACAGACACTGGGTCACCTATACACTTTTTTAACATAGAAATATGGAACACCAGGTGAACCGGGGCCAATTTGATGGGTAATTTCAACTCATAAGCGACCTTTCAGACACGCTTCAAGATCTCATAAGGCCCAACATACCGGGGGATAAGCTTCCCCTTCTTACCAAACCTTATTACCCCTTTCATGGGTGATATTTTCAAGTTGACCCAATCACGTACTTCAAATTCAAGATCTCTCTTTCTATTATCGGCATAAGACTTTTGCCGACTATGAGCCATTTTCAACCTATCCCTTATACGTCAAACTTTTTTCGTAGCCTCATAGACTACCCCAGGACCAAGAAGAGCAAATTCACCTACTTCAAACCACCCAACCGGAGATCGACATCTTCTACCATAAAGTGCTTCAAAGGGTGCCATAGCAATACTCGAGTGGTAGCTATTGTTGTAGGAAAATTCTATTAAAGGTAGGTGGTCATCCCAATTACCTTTGAAGTCAATGACACATGCTCTTAACATGTCCTCTGGGGTTGGGATGGTGCGTTCCACTTGACCATCCGTTTGAGTGTTAAATGCGGTACTAAGTTTCACTTGAGTACCAAGCCCACTTTGGAAAGACCTCCAAAAATGGGAAGTAAATTGGGCACCTCTATCCGAAATAATCGACAATGGGGCCCCATGCAATTTCACAATCTCCTTAATGTACAACTTAACATAATCTTCCGCCGAATAAGAAACCTTGACGGGAAGGAAATGGGCTGATTTAGTCAATATATCCACAATGACCCAAATGGAATCATGTTGCCGACGGGTTCGAGGCAAACCTACCATGAAGTCCATATTGATCTCTTCCCACTTCCAAGTGGGGGTATCAATATCTGAGTTAGACCTCCCGGTCCTTCATGGTCGGCTTTGACTTGTTGCCAATTTGAGCATCTAGCCACAAAATTTGCTATGTCTCTTTTCCTTCCGTTCCACCAATAAATCTCATGTAAGTCGCGATACATTTTTGTGGCTCCGGAATGGATGGAGTATCGGAACCCATGGGCCTCCTCTAAGATTGTTTCTCTTAGGCCATCCACATCCGGCACACATAATATCCCTTGGTGCCTAAGCACCCCATCTTCTCCTTGAGAGAAAGTTTCTATTGCTTTGTTGAGAACTGACTCTTTTAGTTCCATCAAAATAGGGTCAAGATGTTGCTTAGACTTCACGTAAACAACAACCGATGACTCGGAATTATGGACTATGACACCTTCTTTTGGGGAATCTTCAAGTCGGACACCCAACCGGGCTAGCCTATGTACATCACAGGCTAACTCCCTTTTTTCTTCCTCCACAGGTGTCACACTACCCATAGATACACGACTCAAAGCATCCGCAACCACATTTGCCTTTCCGGGGTGGTAAAGGATACTTATATCATAATCTTTTAAGAGTTCCAACCACCTCCTTTGTTGAAGATTCAATTCCTTTTGGCTAAAAACATATTGAAGACTCTTGTGGTCGGTACACACATCCACATGCACCCCATAGAGGTAGTGTCTCCAAATCTTTAAAGCAAAAACTACGACCGCTAGTTCAAGGTCATGAGTTGGATAATTATTCTCATGCACCTTGAGTTGTCTCGAGGTATAAGCTATAAACTTACCATGCTGCATGAGGACACAACCCAAACCCACTCGGGAAGTGTCACAATATACTACAAACCCTTCGGTGCCCTCCGATAAGGTCAAAACCGGAGCGGAGGTGAGCTTATATTTCAACAATTGGAAGCTCTTTTCACAAGATTCCGACCATTCGAACTTAGACTTCTTTTGAGTTAAGGTCGTTAATCGAGATGCAATAGATGAAAATCCCTCAACAAACCTCCGGTAGTAACCGGCCTAACCCAAAAAGGTTCGGATGTCGAAAGGATTCGAAGGTCTAGCCCAACTTTTGACCGCATCGGTTTTCTTTGGATCAACTTCTATACCCTCACTAGAAACAATGTGACCAAGGAAAGCAACCGATCTTAGCCAAAACTCACACTTTCTAAACTTAGCATAGAGTTGGTGATGTTTGAGGGCTTGCAATACTATCCTCAAATGATTCATGTCATCATCCTCACTTTTAGAGTATATCAAGATGTCATCAATAAAGACAATAACAAATGAGTCTAGAAAATTTCTAAACACACGATTCATAAGGTCCATGAAAGCCGCCGGGGCATTTCTAAGACCAAAGGACATCACTAAGAACTCAAAATGACCATATCTTGTTTGGAAGGCTGTTTTTGGAACATCAACACCTCTCACCCTAAGTTGGTGATAACCCGACCTCAAATCAATTTTTGAAAAGTAACTCACTCCTTGAAGTTGATCAAATAAGTCCTCGATCCTAGGGAGTGCATACTTGTTCTTAATGGTCAGCTTATTTAATTGTCGGTAATCAATACACATACGAAGAGATCCATCATTTTTCTTCGCAAATAACACTGGTGCACCCGAAGGAGATATACTAGGTTGGATGAAACCCTTATCCAATAAATCTTTGAGTTGAGCTTTTAATTCCTTCAACTCCGCCATGGCCATCCGGTAAGGAGGGATTGAAATGGGTTGTGTATTCGACAATAAATCTATGCCAAAATCTATTTCCCGTTCAGGAGGAATCCCAGGTAATTCATCAGGAAAGACTTCTAGAAAATACTTCACCACGGGGACCAACTCTAAAGGAGGAATCTCGGACTCAAAATCCTTGACCCTCACAATATGATAGAGACAATCAAACTTACAAGATTTTAGACATGAAATGAACCTTACCCTAGAACGAAATTTCCTCCCTTCTATTCTAAAATGGGCTCATTAGGAAATTGAAACTTCACAATTCGGGTCCTACAATCTATGGACGCAAAACAAGCATGAAGCCAATCCATCCCCAATATAACATCAAAGTCTAACATATCAAGTTCCACCAAATCAACCGAAGTGACTCTATTGGGAAAAGATATGGGACAATCCCTATAAACTCTTTTAGCAACAATAGAATCACCCACCGGGGTAGAAACTGAAAAGGTTTTATCTAAGACATCGAGAAGCATATTAAACTTCATAGCCACTAAAGGGGTTACAAAAGACAAAGTGGCACCGGGATCCAAGAATGCATCAACATTAATTGAAAATACTTGTAGCATACCGGTCACAACATCCGGAGAGCTCTCTTGATCACCTCGGAATTGGAGAGCATAAAAGCGATTCTTCTTAGGAGCATCGGGATTTGGGACACTTGCTTGTGCTTGAGCATTTTCCCTTCCTTAAGCCATTAGCCTAGGGAAGTCCCTCCTCATATGGCCGTTATTACCACAACCATAGCAATTACCCATGCCGACTAGGCACTTGCCTTCATGTTTTCGACCACACTTTGTACAAATAGGCTTCTCAACATAAGAACCACCACCTCTTGCTTCTTGAGGCTTGGGGGTAGACACTTTACCTTTGTTGACCCTTGGAGTGTTAGGAGGACCTTGGTTGGAAAACCTCTTTTTGAACTTTGGCTTATCTTGGATTTCAAAATTAACCTTAGAAGAATTTCCATCATCGGCCCTTGACCTCTTCAATTCTCTACCAACTTGCTTAAGCTTTTGCTCCTCAATTTGTTCGGCATGAACCATAAGACGACAAATGTCCATGCTTGGGATTCGCATAGCCGACCTACATTCATTCACCATAATATCGGATACCCCCATAACAAATTTGTTCATTGTAGTTCTAGAGTCCGACACCAAAGTAGGAGCATGCTTGGACAATTGAGTGAACTTGAGGCCATACTCCTTCACAGTCGTACCCCCTTGACGAAGGTTGATGAATTCTTGCATTTTCCTCTCGCTTAGTTCCAAGGGGAAAAACCTATCAAGAAAAGCCGTCTTGAATGTAGCCCAACTTATCGGACCCTCTCTAATAGGTCTCCCATTTTCCATTGTTCATACCACACTTGTGCCACATCTTTAAGTTGATAGGTGGATAACTCCGCCTTTTCTTGAGAAGACACACCCATAGCCTCTAGAACCTTAAACAATTCATCAATGAACCCTTGTGGATCTTCTTCCACTTTGGACCCAAAGAAAGTAGGGGGATTCATCCTTGTGAAATCCCTTATCCTAGAAGAGGTAGTGCTAGCATTGGGGTTCACTTGCACCCTAGCATCCCTAGCAACTTGAGTGGCCAACACTTAAGTCAAATTATGAATAGCCTACCTTATCTCAACATTAAACATAGCCCCTTCTTCAATAGGAACTTGAGGGTTTTGAGGAGCTTGATGGGGAATCGCCTCATTCACATTCTCATCACCGGCCCTCCTTGCGTTGTTCCTTCTTGTATTCATTGCCTATAAGCACAAGAGAAGGATTAGAAGAAAAGGACTAAATAGAGTTAAGACTCTTAGGCACGACTATGGAAAAACAATAGAGAGAAAGTTTCTAAGCATCTCGTAGCCCTCATCATAAGTGTGGCGCGCTTAACACCCATGAACAAGACTCTACTCGACGTGGTATCTTGTGACATGAATCCTACATTATACTCAACCTTATGCTCTAATACCAAGTTTGTAATGACCCGAGACCACCCCCTAGTCGTTACCGGCATATTCGTCCTCGAAGAGGTCTTATACAAGCCCTTAGCATTCGACATAACATGTATCACAGAATAAAATCACAGAAAATTTAAATATTTTACTTTGGAAGTTCAACTTCACTTCATATATGAAAAATAGAATCTAACTTCGTCACAATGCACCATCTAGACATAGAAGTATCGAAAATGGGACTTAGCCCTTACAACAATAAGAAGTCTTGAAAATATGAAGTACAACAATGTCTTTCAACATAACCAAAGAACTAAACATAGAAGCTAAATCTTAGGGTCTTGTCCTTGGACTTAAGGACCCACCAACTTGGGGAAGCAACTCCAACTGTCTTGAGAAGTAAGTTTGATTCCTCAATGGCCCGAACCTAAATGTTCGGGGAAAAAGGAGAAAATATGGGTTAGTACAACACACGTACTAAGTATGGCTACTATGCATACAACCATTTAAACATTCATAAAAGTACATTTAGTCAAAACATGCTTTTTACCAAGTAAATCCAATATGCACACAAAGTAAGCATCATAGTCCAACCCAACATAATATCATATCAAATGTAGACAACCCAAGCAATACTAGTGCAATGCAAAGAATAGAACCCCATAACCCTATTCAAAGCCAAGTGTCACATTAAGCAACCTACTTCATGCATACATTCATATGATCATATTTCATCATAACCTACCATATTAATAATGATCATACATAACATAGCTTCAACATACATAAGTCATAATCATCATAATTATAAGAGAACACTACAACAACCATATCTTAGGATCCGACAAGTCCAATGTACAAGAGAAGTCCCATACCCTCCCTTACACTATGTAGAAACCCTTAAGAAAGCTCTAGTAAGAGTTTACACCTTTCATACATTCATTAACATTTACATTAGGGAAATATTGCAATAACCGACATAGACCATGAGAGCTACATGGAATCCGATGTTCTACTCCCACACCGAAAAGAGAGGGTTAACACTTGCCTAAGGTGTAACCATTAGTAAATAGCTATCTAGGTGGATCCACTAAGCTAGAGTCCTAAGTGGGCACATAGTTAAGGGTCAAGGAGATGACTTCTAGAAATCCTAACTTACTAAACGTGGGGTTTTCCATCTCATGAGACAACACATACCGTGGGTAATCCGGACTTGCTAAACGTGAGGAAACCCATGTGGGGAACCGAACTTACTAAACGTGAGACCCTCGTCTCATTTACATGCCCTTTCGGTGTTAAGCATATAATTCCCTTTTGTAATCATCTTTAGTCATCACATAAGTTCACATTAGCCTTTACTAGACTCTTATGTAGACATCTTACCATAATAGCTCATATGTGTTTATAAGTGAGTAACAATCCTTTCACATTAGAAACACTTAGCAAGTGAGTAAACCTTTCACTTTACATTACATTATAATAATGAGAACTACCTTTCAATCATATAGCAATCATACCATAACATGCATACATACTTCATAGCTAATTCAAGTGTAGAGGGTTAATGATGAGGAAACTAGGTCATAAACACCACAATAACACATTAGGTATAGCATCATTACAATCTAAGTAATTCACCTTTCATACTTGAGTTCAAAGAAGAACAAACCTTCATACCTTCTTTCCCTTCATGGGACATTCATACTTCAATTACCAATCAATTTATAACCAATACATAATACAAGGTAATTCATGAAGTAATAACATAATCAACATCAATATAACCAACTGACATATTCCCTTCATATCCTTCAAGGCTTCATTCAAAGACTCAACCCTAATTTAATAGAAATTATACATAACCTAGGGTAGAATGATCATAAAAACATGAATTTCATAACATCACATTCAATTCATAGCATTTAATCAATATCCAACACAAACTAGGGTTAGAATTATGAAAATGAGAAACATGGGTCTCATGGGGAATTCTTCAAGGAACCACCAATACAATCATAAATTCATCCATAATTGTTCATGTAACATTAATCAAAGTCAGTTTATAACATAAATTTAAATTTCGAAAGCAGACTCACGTTTTTGGATTGTAACCTAGAAATTGGAGATTTTGAAATTCATCTTAAAGGGGCCTCTTGTGGGAAGGAATCCCAAGAGTGATAAGTAACCATACCTTATTGAAGAATTAACCACAAAAATCCGCGTTGAACCCTTGGAGAGTTGGTCTTCTTCTTGAAGCTCCAATCTTCTTCAATGGAGTTCTTGAGAAGAAAGAGAGAGTAGAGAAAAGAAGGAACTTTAGGTTTCGATCTTTAGGGTTTTGTGTTTGAGTGATAAAAGTGAAGTAAATTAACTTAAAAATCGTTATATACACGTCCCGTAAATTACCCTAAATAACCCTCACTTAGTTGGACTCTTTAATGAGGTAAAAATCAATTTCTAATTTCTTCATTTTCATCGCAGAATAAGTCCGCAACGCGGAGTTGTTCCCTAAAGATATTGGAATTAAATTTTGAGACAGTAGAGTCCGCGACACAACCGCGTTGTGAACTAAACTTTTGCACCTTGGGGGAGCTAGTCCGTGATGCGCACTTCTTCCCTCTAAGTGTAACTTTCAAGTTGCTTGGCGAAGGTTGGGGTCCTTCTCGGGGCCCCTTAGGGTGTCCCCGGGGAATCGTATTTGAACGTTTTGACCCTATAAACATATATTTACCTAATTTAAACCTTTTTACAAGATTATACCATCATACGACACTCCCAAACCATCCCAAAACCAAAGGACACACTAGAACACATTCTTCTCTAGTTTCCGTACGTCGTGGTCGTTTCTTGACGTTTAGACTTTTACTCTTCCAAACCAAGTCAATTACATTACTTTAGGTTTAGAAACATCATTTTAACTATTTTTAAGTCATTATTCAGAAGGTGAGGCTCTAACTTAAGTCATAGAATTTTCGGGGTGTTACACTCACATACCTCGTAGGGATCCCCTCTTGACGAAATTCACAATCTTAGCTTCAAGAATTGGCTATTCTTGCTTTTTCTCCTCTTTTCTCATCTTCTTTTCTCTTCTCTATAACCCTAACTCAATTTTCAAAAGAGTAAACTGACCAACTTCAGTTTAGACCCCTAAGTAATTACAAAAAACGAATTAATTTAATTGGGTATGGTAAAGATCAAAATACACTTCCAAAATCCGAATTAGACTTTCCTTATTTGAACAACCCAACTTCAAATGGGCATATCTCACTCTGACGAACTCGGAATAGCGCAAACTCAGCGGCATTGGAAAGATTATTCCAAGACCTTTCCTATGATATCTGGAAACACACCTAACTCATCTTGAGCTAGGAGTTATGGTCTTTTTAAGTTGACCAAAAATCCAAAGTTAACATAACAAATTTTCAAATTTTTCATTCTTTCCTAAAATGACTATTCCCAATTCTAACTCTTTATAGTTCTTTCAATTAGCGAGATGTAGCATAAACGTAGCGGAAGTCTACATAGTCTGAAAGACATCTATTACCTCAAAAGGGATTGGGACGTAACACAGGCATCACATACAATAACTTAAAAGTAAATATAATAATCAATAAATGTTTGGTCCTCGGAACCTGAGTAATCACCACTCTTCAAAATCTACTCAGTGATCCCTGGCCATAATGATGCGGAATCGGAGCGTTGGACCCTACATCTGTTAAACAATGTTGGCAAGAGTATGTGTTAGTATAAAGAATGCACCAAGTATGATAGCAATTCATACTAGTTATAAAATCATGCTAAAAAAACTTTTCGTGATATGCAAAGAACAAGTTAAAACATAAGATAAGAGATTAGAAAACATAATCGTGATCATGGTTAATGCAAGCTTAACATCTGTAAAAAAAACTTGTGAGATACTTCCTGAAATAATCCTTAGTTTATTATTGTGGGATGTAACCATAACCGACCTATAAAGCATGTGAGCTATAACATAGAATCTGGTGTCTACCCCACACCGAAAAGTGCTGTCCTTACTATCCAAGGTAAGAACCTTAACTTCTAGATTACGCGGACCCACTAGCTAATGTGTATCTAAGACAATCATCGTCTATCTAAGACAATCATACTATGGTGGCACATAGTTATAGGATAAGGAGATTGCTACTAGAAACCCGACCCCTAGCTACGGGAGAGCTTCCATCTCAATATCCTCTCGGTGCGAAGAATAAATCCCAAAACATAATCAATAGTCTTTACTTGCTTTATCATTAAGAGTCATGGGTAATTTTCGCCTTTTCTTATCATCAATGGAAGGCACATAAAGTAACCACTCCAAGCTACAAAGTTCATAGAGTAGCTCCTTAGACCATGCATGAGAAAACTTTTCACCATCCATGATCTTCTCATACTAGCTTTTAAGGCCCATAGTCATACACTTCAAGCTAGAAATGCCCTACTACTAATGGAAATGGATTTTAAAGCGTGATATATGATCATTGATCGCATATCTGGATATCATACGAATCAAGACCTATTTTAGGAAAATAGCACAAAAAGCATTAAGGGCAAATATAGATGTCATTTATGTCATGTGGCCAACCTTCATAAAGCATATAGATACCTTCATCTATAAGATTACTTGAGTCATAAACATTACTTTCATAAAATATTTTGTAACGACCTGTTTATGTCGTTATGGAAAAGCCAACGGGGAAGGATTTAGCTCCAGAAAACATCTGAGTAGTAACTTGGAAATTTCTAGCCTAGGCCAAACTTGGACGTAATCCGAGTTAGGTGAGATCTAGAGAAATCTAGTAATGAATGAAGGATCTAATTATGAATTTGATCACATGAGTGGATAGCCAAGCTGTTAAGGAGCATGTATAGCCTTACAGTATTGAATTCAGGCGAGTAGAACTCCCGAAACTAATATTGGCGTAAAAGGGTAGTTTCAGAACATCCCGGTTTAAATGTGTGTTGTGAAATGGGAGCTTGGAACTCAAATTATGAGCTTTTGTCTCCGTGGAAGTCATCGGGGAGGGATTAATCCCACAAGGGCAGCGTCGTTGTGGCAGAATGGGGTCCGCCGTGGCGGGTCAATCGCGAATTAAGTCGGGGAAAAACCCCAATTTCGTTATTTTCTGCATAACTTCGTTCTTAAGAGCTAAGGGACGACCTAGGGCAATTCTTGATAGTTTTCCACGATTTCTTGCGCTAAAGTTATGTTATTTACTCCCCTAATCCGTATTTCGATTCCTTGAACTTAGAATCTTGTGTAATTATCGTTGGGGGAGGGTTTTGGCCGTAAGTTAATGATGGGAAATGCCCTAGGTGAATATTAGGATCATGGGTTTCGTTTTGGGTTAATAAGTTTGTTATAATCTGGGTTAATTAGATTTTTTTTATTGATCCAAGAGTTATTTACTTGTTTATAGACCAAGAATTAGCTGAAAGACTTCGGAAATGGAAGACTCAAATGTGTTTTGAGGTAGGTAATGGTTTGATTTCCTGTTGTGTGATATATGCCAGATAATTGCTTCGTCATATGCATGCATGTGTGTGAATAAGGAATTGTGAATCAAATCTAATGAAACTATTATTTGTAAACAATACATGCCATGAACATGTTAATTGATTGTATGATTATGAGTATTGTTCATTATGGATGTGATTGTAACTGTGGTTGTGCTGACTTGATCGAGTGTCACGTTTTAAAACTACCATCTTTTTGGAAAAACAGAAAGTGGGATATGTGGGAGTTATATTTGGACTTTCTAACTTCCTAATTTAAATAATTTCAAATAAATAAATATTTCATATAAAAACCCTAAAAGAGTACACATAATTTTTTTTTGTTTTTCACATATGACAAATTTTTTTTATTGTCAAATAATTTTAAAAAACCTCACGAAATTAAATTATTTTTTAAGTATACAGACAAATATTTTTTTCTATTATCTTTAAAAATAGTTATTATGTATATATATACACACACACACACATCTATATACTATCCCATTTCGTAACTCAAAATTTAAGAAATAAATGCAATTATGTAAATTTAAAATTGAATCCCATTAATTTTCAAATAATTATCTGTAATTAATATTAATATTATTATTAATTAAAGTTTATTATTATATTATTATTAGTAAAAAGGTTTATTAGTATAATATTATTAATAAAAACGTTTATTATTATATTTTTATTTATTAATACGTGTATTATTATATTATTAATAATAAAAACATCTATTCTTATGTTATTATGAATAAAACGTTTATAAATAATAAATGGTTTTACAAAATTATAAATTGAAATTCCAAAAAAATTAAATCTGTTTTTTTTTTGGGTGCTGGCATTTGTCAGTGTTTATGCAATTTGTTGACATTTATCAGTTTTTATAGAACAGACGGTTTTCTTAAAGTCTATTAAATTTGTTTTCTTTAAAAATATATTAAATCTTTCATTTTTACTAATTTATAAATTTGTCATTTGTCATTTTTTGACATGCATATATTTGTTTCAAAATTTAAACGTATAATATTTAATAGTTTTTAATTCTCAAATAATTTTAAATAAAACCTCACCAAATTAAATTATTTTTTATTTATAATGACAAATAATTTATTGTATTATCTTTAAAAATATTTATTATGTATATATATAGAATATAAGATCAAATCTATAAAAAAAAAGACTGGTCTAAAATATAAATCGAATGAGTTACCTGCATTTTAGGAATCCATTACCATCCCGTTTCGTAACCCAAAATTAAAAAAATAGATGCAAGTATATAAATTTAAAACTGAATCCCATTAATTTTCAAATAATTATCTGTATTTAATATTAATATTATTATTAATTAAAAGTTTATTATTATATTATTACTATAAAAAAATGTTTATTATTATATTATTATTAATTTAAATGTTTATAATTAATTAAAAAGATTATTTTTATATTATTATTAATAAAAACGTTAATTAATAATAAATGGTTTTACATATTTATATATTGAAATTCAAAAAAAATTAAATTTGTTTTTTTTGGGTGCTGACATTTGTCCGTGTTTATGCAATTTGTTGACATTTATAAGTTCTTATAGAATTAACGGGTTTTTAAAGTGTATAAATTTCTTTTAAAAATAAAATATATTAAATCTGTCTTTTTTACTAATTTATCAATTGGATTTTTAAAATATTAAATTTGTCATTTGTCATTATTTGACATGTATATATTTATTTCAAATTTCAAATTTATAATATTAAGTAGTTATATAAAATTCAATTATTTAAAATTTAAAATTTTGGTTAAGTTGTTTAGTTTGGGTTGTAGTAATGGTTCTCCCACCGGAGGGTTAGCGTGGGTGCCAATCACGATGGTCTGGGTCGTGACAAAGTTGGTATTACAGCCCTAGGTTCGTTGATCTCGGTGTACCAAAACGAGTCTAGTAGAGTCTTGTTGAATGGTACAAAGACGTATGTACTTTTCTTAGAGAGGCTATAGGACTTTAGGAAATCTCTATGTTTTCTCTTCTCTCATTTCATGTTATAATTTGATTCCAATTGGTATCTGGTGATCTGAATTGGTATCTAATCTTCTTCACTCTTCTGTACGCAGATGCTTAACACTCGCTTCAACGGTGTCAGGCACGTAGCTCCCGTCAATGAGCCCACTGAAGAGTCTGCAGCAAGAGGTCGCGGTCGAGGCAGGGGTAGAGGAAGAGCAAGGGGTAGAGGCCGAAGAAGGGTAGCATCCGCTAGGGGTGGAGCTCCAGTTGAGATTTCTCCCAGAAATTAGATACCTCCTGCGCATCATGAAGAGATAGAGGAGAATGTGGAGGTTGAGAATGAGGAGGCTTTTGGACAAGAGGAAGAAGTACAGGCTGAGACTACATGTATTCCTCCTTTAGACCTTATGTTAGCCCAACAAATTATGTCTTTCCTGAAAGGATTAGTTCGTCCTGGAGCTCTTCCCACAGTTCAACCAACTCAAGCTCCCGTCAATCCCCCTATTGCTATTAATGTCCACAAGGTGGGTGGAACTGTAGGTACTGATGCCTTTTTCCGTCCTTTGTTGGGTCTTGTAATAACTAGTAACGAGCAGGAAAAGTTGACCAAGTTTTTGAAACTGAAGTCGCCTTTATTCCGTGGTTCTGAGAGTGAGGATGCCTATGAGTTCATCTTAGATTGTTATGAGAGGCTACATAAGTTAGGTATTGTCCATCAGCATGGAGTAGAGTTTGTGACTTTTCAGCTTCAAGGTGAGGCTAAGCAGTGGTGGAGAGCTTATGTGGAATGCAGATCGTCAGTTTTACCCTCACTCACTTGGATAAAGTTTCATGCTCTATTTTTGGAACAGTATGTACCCCGGACTTTGAGAGATCACTAGAAGGATGAGTATGAGGCTTTGAAGTAGGGTGGTATGATTGTAGCTGCTTATGAGGCTAAGTTCCATGGCTTGTCTAGATATGCTACATAGTTGGTACCTATTGAGGAGGAGAGGTTTCATCTGTTTGTAAAAGGATTGAACCTCGAACTTCAGGTATTGTATGTTGACATGGCTTATGCAGGAAAAAGCTTCAATAAGGTGACCGACTTTGTGAAGAAAGTAGAAGAAGGTAGACGTGATGGGCAGGCTAAGGCATTGGCTAAGAAAGCTAAGAGCACATGCAACTTTCAGGGTTCCAATTGAAAAGGTTCAGGGAGGCCGACACTTGCTGCCCGGCCAATTCACCCCGCTATGTCCGCATCCACAGGTAACTACTCGGGAACTCCACCTTAGAATTTGATTCAGGATAGCTAGGGAGCTACAACTTTGACAGGAAGCAGGACATCTTTTGATCGAACTAATTATAATAGTGGAGAACCTGGGCTTATGAGGAGAGATTGTCCCCATCCACATATGTTGGACCCCGTGCAACAACAGACTAGAGTAGTGGTACTTGCAGGAAACGGTAATGGTAGAGGACTTCCATAAAGTGCACAAAGAGGAAATCAGCAAGGTTAGAGAGGCCGGGGTAACGGTAATGCAGGTAGAGGAGAAGTGCAGCCAGGCAAAGAGGTCGCCCGTCATGATGATAGGGCTCAATGTTATGCCTTTCCGGTCAAAACCGAGTGTAACGCATCAGAAACTAGTAGACCAAACTAGAGCCTGAAGCTAGGGTTCTAAGGTTTGATGTAAAAGAAATAGAGCCGTAGATGAGATTTTCCGTGCTTAGAATAAGGGCTTTAGTGGTTGAATATCAAGGTACGTGTTAGACACCGTAGTTTAGAAGACCACCTAGGGTTTGCGTAAGGAAGGCAAGGGTAAGTGCCATAGCAAGAGGGAAAAACGTAAGCCAAAGGCCAAGGTTTCCCAACCTTGGTCATGCACTGCCTAGGATTCACGACCACCATCATGACCAGTGGTCTTGACCACGGTCCATGAAGGGGTCCTTGAAGACCCCTTAGAGTCATGGGAGGCAAAGTCCTTAGGCCTAGCTACTGCCTAAGGGACCACGACCATGACCACGACCCGTTGGCTTGACCACGGATCGTAGGAGGTCTCATGGTCTTCCCTTAGCCTCAAGGAAGTTTTCCAAGCTAGGCAGAACATTGGTCAACGGACCACGGGCACAACCATGGGCCATGGTACCCTTGATGAGCCGTCAAAGTGGCCGTGGTGCCTGGGAGTCAACTGCCAAGTTGAGGGTAAAATTGGAAATTCCTATTTGACTAGTTTTAAGTGGGGGGTCATTTTATATGGGTTTTATACACCTATAAATATTATTTTAAGTTATAAACCTCCCCAACTAAGTCATTTAGAATCAAAACCCTAAATCACTCCTCTCTCAAATATTTCTCTCTAGAAAGACCTCAATTGAAGAAAAAGCTAGTGGTTGATGCTAAGTTCAAGAACAAATCCTCCATTGTTGAAGGCTTGTGGTAGGTCTTTGATTAAGGCATGTTTAGCTTTTCATCTATGAGTTCTTCCACCCATAGAGTACCCTAGAATTTCCCCTAATTTGTGAAGAAGAACCCCAATCTAAGCTAGGGTTACTTCCAATATGTGGGTTTTAGAAGGGTCTGATTCCAATTGGTTGGATAATACTTATATATGATTAGTTTAGTGTTGATTCATGATATTAAAATTAATTTATGTTAATTACAAGGTAAACCCTAGAAATTAAAGTATGTGGGTTTATGTGTTTTGATGAGAAATTGATGGTTCTTGATAGATCTTCTAGAATTTTCATCATGTATAAGACTTCTTCAAGAATAGGAACATGAAATCAGGAATTGAACTAGAATTATGAATGCATGATAGATCATGAATTGTAATGATTGAAATTGGGAGTTTATGATGAGTTATGCTTAGAATTACCTATGACTAAGGCTCGTGACTAATATGTCTTGTGATCTAGTCTAGTATGATGATTGTGGAGTAAAGCTTAAAGGTAGGTCTTGAAGTCATAATGTTGATTACTAGGGTTTATAGAGTAAGTCTAATATGATGAGATAGCTTGCATGAAATTGGTATACAACATAGATAGTGTTGTGGTGGAAGGCTTTTACCCACATGACCTACCTAGAACTATATGAATGCATACATGTTGAATGTGAAAGGTCTTCTCAAATAGAATGGTTTGAATTGAAAGGTTAATCACCTAAAATGAATCAAAGCATGTTAGAATAAAATAGCTTAAAATTGTGAAATATGATCCATTCATGTATAGCTTGTTTAGGTAGCAGGAGTTAGTAGTTCTCATGGTAGCTTGGGAGTGAGGAATTATACTCTCTTAAGGATAGCTTGAATTAGTATTGGTCGGATGCTCTTCATGGTAGCCTAGGATTGAGAATCTATACTCTCCTAAGGGTAGCTTGGGCTAGCATGATTAGAATGCCTCCATGGTAGCATGACTTGGTTAGGATAAGACGACTTCATGGTAGATTAGGATACATGATTTATACTCTCCTAAGGATAGCTTAGGATTGAGACATCATACTCTCTTAAGGGTATCTTAGGGTTGAGGATTCATACTCCCCTTAGGGTAGAATGCACAATATTGAATGTTGCATGGTAGTTAGGTTGTGGTAGTTGTACTCTTTATTGTATAGCTTGGTTAGCATTATAGTTAGTCTTACTATGGTAGTTAGTTCTAGCCTAGTAGGGTGCTATTCTTTGATAGTCTAGTATGATAATTAGCAATCATTGAGTAAGATAGCCTAAGGAAGTATTTCGTGTGAATGGTAGTATGAGATGCCATTCATACATGGCACAAGTGTGCCTTGAAGCTACTTATGAAGTGTCCTCTTATGTGATTTATGCTTAGCTTGGATTGTTGCTATAGTTCCCTTCCATGATATGATTGACTCAAGATGATAGTTCATTGTCTTTATGGAGTAGGTCAAGAATGACACCTATGATTAGTAAGCATGAATAGCGTGATATCAAGATAGGCTTAGTATGAGTAGTATTATGGGATGCCACTCATGCATTGCACAAGAGTGACTTGAGGTTACTTAGGAGTATAAGTTCTCTTATGACATGAAAATCTAGGTATTGACTATGACTGTGGACTATGCCCAAGAATGACGAAAGAGAGGTACTTAGCTTGGATGGTATTATGGGATCCTATTCTTGCCTTGCACATGTATACTTGGAGGTGGCTTGTGAAGTAGTTCTCCTGTAATATGAAAGACTAAAGGTTGAAGTATGTAAAGATGAAAGTCTAAGTTAAGACTATGCCATGAATATTATTTATCTCTTATGCTCATTAACTGTGTCTTACTTGTGATGATATGATGCTTATGTTGGAGATTATGCTATGATTATGTTATTATTTCTTATTCTTATGTCTTATGTTGACTAACCATTTTGAGATGCTCTTATGATGTTGTGCTAGGTTTCATACTTGGTACATTTTTTACTAATGCGTATTGCCTACTTTCTAATCAAATATAAGGTTTCAGAGATTGAGTTGCTTGAAGGCTAGGTTCTTAAGGTGCAAGAAGATTTGAAGAATCGGTGAGTCCTCATAGTTTCGAGGTCAAACCCATTATGTTCCCTTTATGTCATTTCTTTATGTTTTATACTTTAATATGGGATGCGTCCCAAAACTTTTATTCAACAGTTAAATAGATGGTTTGAGGCAAAGATATAGTAAAGACTTCCACTTGCTTTATGAAAATGTTTTTGATTTTATGGTTTTAAAGAAGTTTTAAATTTTCCCGTACTTTTCTATAATCTTATGTCATGATTATGCTAAGGGATTGTATGAGATCTCTTCGGGGTAAAGTATGCCATGTTACGTCTAGGAGGTACCCCTGGGTCATGACAAACGTAACTTTGTAATCAGAGCACAAGATTTAGAATGGTTCTAGGATTTTCTCAAACCACGTCTAGTAGGGTCTTTTTTTAAAATGTAAAGCGCACCACATTTATGAATAGGAGGCTATGGGATGTTTAGGAAATCTCACTTCTTCATTCTCTTAGTCGTGCCATAGAGTTTAGCTTTAGTAGGCCCTTTTTCTAATCCGTGCCTATGGTTTTTCAGGGTATGGCTAATACAAGGGCTAATTCTAGGAGAGAAGAGGAAGAAAATGTGGACCAACATGTTCCTCTCCAAGTTCCACATCAAGATCCTCCTCAAGTTCCAAATGACCCTCGAATTGGGAATGCCACTCTTGCGGAGTTTAGGGCTTCTATGCAATTGTTGGCTCAAACCTTGACAGAGCAAGCCAATAGAGAGGTGGTGGCTCTGGCAAACCCTATAAGGAGAATGTGTGCTTTTAGGATAAGGGAGTTTTTGAGGATGTACCCTCCAGAGTTTAGTGGCTCCAACGTGGAAGAGGATCTAAATGGGTTCATAGAAGAGGTTTATAAGACACTTGCTGCCACGAAGGTAACTTCTATAGAAAAAGCGGAACTAGCCGCCTACCAGTTGAAAGATGTTGCCCAGATTTGGTATGAACAATGGAAAGATAGTAGGCCGTAAAAGCGGACCCTATAGAGTGAGAAGCATTTAAGTCGGCATTTCTAGATAGGTTTTGCCCCCGGTAGTTGAGGGAAGCCAAGATAGAAGAGTTCATAAATCTTAAGCAAGGTAGCATGAGTGTCAAAGAGTATGCCTTGGAATTTACTCTTTTGTCTAAGTATGCTACATCAATAGTATCAAATCCGAGGGATAAGATGATTAGGTTTTTATTGGGTGTGTCCGACATGGTAGCCAAAGAATGTCATACGGCAATGCTTGTTGATAATATGGATATCTCACACCTCATGATTCATGCCTAACAAATGGAAGAAGAAAAACTCAAGGAAGAAAAATCTAGTGAGAAAAAGAGGTCTAGGATGGATGGTGATAAGTCCTTTCATGATGGGTCCGATGGACATGGTCACTTTAGAAATCAACAAAAGTTTTCCAGACAAGGATTTTATAATGCTCCTAAGCAGAAAGATGAGAGGGTGTCTACCCCTAGGCCACAAGGTATAAGTAATGAGTCCATATGGCCCACTTGTGCTATGTGTGGTAAGAGGCATGAGGGTAGGTTTTCGGCCGATAGAGAAGGTTGATTTAGTTGTGGTGAGAGTGGCCATATGAACAAAGATTTCCCAAACAAAAAGGCTACAAGAAGTGAGGGTAAGCAAGTTGCCACTAGTAGTAAGGATGTGGATCCTCAAAAGAAGAATAGTTTTTATGCTCTCCAATCTAGGGAAGATCAAGAGTGATCTCCTCATGTCCCTTCCGGTAAATGTTTTTTTATGCTTTAGTAAATTTCCGGATTTCTTGTCTTTTTTGATTTGTTGTGTTGGACTTGAAGTTGTCTTTAGTATGAAAGATGTTTAGAAAAACATGTGTAGGCTTACTCCCAAGGGGGGGATAGTGTGCCTACCTAATAAGGTTACTATGTGATTATGTGTTTCCATGGTTTCCTTATATGCATATTCATGAAAATGCTTAGGTCTTGATAGAAATGACTTACATGCATTGTTTTCCTCATGTTGTAGTGCATTTGAGTAAGATTTGCATATAGACTTCATGAGATGATTATATGAGCATGCCTTAGTTTGGGAGTTGGAAAAATTCCTCCTTGAATGAATGTTGTTTGAGAATTAATTTGCATTTAGGCTCCATGAATATGTGTTGAGCATGTTTTAGCTAGGAGATGTTAGTTCCTCGTTGAAAATGAATAGATATAGAATTTCGTGCCTTTTTGGGTTGTTAGATGTAGTTCTTACTCCCTTGTATTGCATTGAGTATGTTTAGCTTGGAGTTGAAGTTTTCCTCCTTGGTTTGTGTTCATTTTGATGTATTGCATGCATGATGGGGTGCTAGTCTAGAGTTGTTTCCTTTAAGAAATGTTTAGAAATGTCATTCGAGGACGAATGTTCCCAACGGGGAGATATTGTAACACCCGGGAAACTAGTAGACCAAACTAGAGCCTTAAGCTAGGGTTCTAAGGTTTGATGTATGAGGAATAGAGTCGTAAATGAGACTTTCCATTCTTAGAATAAGGGGTTTAGTGGTTGAATGTCAAGGTACTTGTTAGACCTCGTAGTTTAGAAGACCACCTAAGGTTTGGGTGAGGAAGGCAAGGGTAAATGCCATGGCAAGGGGAAAAAGCCTAAGCCAAAGGTCAAGGCTGCCAAACCTTGGCCATGCACTGCCTAGGTTTTACGACCACCTTCATGACTAGTGGTCTTGACCACGGTCCGTGAAGGGGTTCGTGAAGACCCCTTAGAGTCATGGGAGGCAAGTTCCTTTGGCCTAACTACTGCCTAAGAGACCACGACCCTTTGACTTGACCACGGATCGTGGGAGGTCTCATGGTCTTCCCTTAGCCTCAAGGAGGTTTTACAAGATAGGGAGGCTACTGGTCAAGAGAACACGGGTACCACCATAGGCCGTGGTGCCTGGGAGTCGACTGCCAAGTTGAGGGTAAAATGGGAAATTCCTATTAGACTAGTTTTAAGTGGGGGGTCATTTTATATGAGTTTTATACACCTATATATATATATATATATATATATTATCTTAAGTCATAAAACTCTCCACCTAAGTCATTTAGAATCAAAACCCCAAATCACTCCTCTCTCAAATATTTCTCTCTCTAGAAAGACCTCCATTGAAGAAAAAGCTACATGGTAAAGCTAAGGTCAAGAACAAAGGCTCCATAGTTGAAGGCTTGTGCTAGAGATTTTATTAAGGCATGTTTAGGTTTTCATCTATGGGTTCTTCAACTCATAGAGTCCCCTAGAATTTCCCCTAATTTGTGAAGAAGAACCCCAATATAAGTTAGGGTTACTTCCAATGTGTGGCTTTTAGATGGCTATGATTCCAATTGGTTGGATGATACTTATATGTGATTAATTTAGTATTTATTCATGATATTATGATGAATTTATGTCAATTTCAAGGTTAACCCAAGAAATCAAAGTATGTGGGTTTATGTCTTTTGATGAGAAATTGATGGTTCTTGATAGATCTTCTAGAATTGTCATCATGTATAAGTCTTATTCAAGAATAGAAACATGAAATAATGAATTGAACTAGAATTATGATTGTATGATAGATCATGAATTGTAATGATTGAAATTGGGTCTTTATGATGAGTTATGCTTAGAATTGCATCTTACTAAGGCTTGTGACTAATATGTCTTGTGATGTAGTCTAGTATGATGATTGTGGAGTAAAGCTTGAAGGTAGGGCTTGAAGTCATAATGTTGATCACTAGGGCTTATAGAGTAAGTCTAATATGATGAGATAGCTTTCATGAAATTGGTATACAACATAGATAGTGTTGTGGGGGAAGGCTTTTACCCACATGACCTACCTAGAACTATATGAATGCATGTATATAGAATGTCAAAGGTCTTCTCACATAGAATGGTTCTAACTGAAAGTTTAATCACCTAAGATGAATCAAAGCATGTTAGAATATAATAGCTTGAAATTGTGACATATGATCCCTTCATGAATAGCTTGTTTAGGTAGGATGAGTTTGTAGATCTCATGATAGCTTGGGATTGAGGAATTATAATCTCCTAAGGATAACTTGAACTATCATTGGTAGGATACTCTTCATGGTAGCTTGAATTAGTATAGGCATGGTAGCCTAGGATTGAGGGTCTATACTATCCTAAGGGTAGCTTGGGCTAGGGTGATTAGAATGCCTCAATGGTAGCATGACTTGGTTATGCCAAGACCACTTCATGGTAGATTATGATATAGGATTTATACTCTCCTAAGGATAGAATAGATACCATACTCTCATAAGGCTAGCTTAGGGTTGAGGAGTCATACTCCCCTAAGGGTAGCATGCAAAATATTTAATGTTGCATGGTAGCTAGGTTGTGGTACTTGTACTCTTCCTTGTATAGCTTGGTTTGCATGATAGTGTGTCTTACCATTGTAGTTAGGTCTAGCACAGTAGGGTGCTATTCTGTGATAATATAGTATGATAATTAGCAAGCATTGAGTAAGATAGCCTAAGGAAGTACTTAGTGTGAATTGTAGTATGAGATGTCATTCATACATGGCACAAGTATGACTTGAAGCTACTTATGAAGTGTCCTCTTATGTGATGTATGCTTAGCTTGGATTGTTGCTATAGTTTCCTTCCATGTTATGCTTGACTCAAGATGAAAGTTCCTTGTATTTATGATGTAGGTTAAGAATGACATCTATGATTAGTAAGCATGAATAAAGTGATGTCAAGATAGTCTTAGTGTGAGTGGTATTATGGGATGCCACTCATGCATTGGACAAGAGTGCCATGAGGTTAGTTAGGAGTATAAGTGCTCTTATGACATGAAAACCTAGGTCTTGACTATGAATGTGGAGTATGCCTGAGAATGACCAAAAAGTGATACTTAGCTTGCATAGTATTATGGGATGCTATTCTTGCCTTGGACATGAATACTTGGAGGCGGCTTGTGAAGTAGTTCTCTTGTATTATGAAAGACAAAAGTTTGAAGTATGTAAATATGGAAGTCTAAGTTAAGACTATGCCATGAATATGATTTATCTCCAATGCTCATTAACTATGTCTTATGTTGACTTGTGATGATATGATGCGTGTGTTGGAGATTATGCTATGATTATGTTATTATTTGTTATGCTTATGTCCTATGTTGACTAACCATTTTGAGATGCTCTTATGATGTTGTGATAGCTTTCATACTTGGTACATTTTTAACTAAACGCGTATTGCCTACATTCTAATCAAATGTAGGGTTTTCGAGATTGAGTTGCTTGAAGGCTAGGTTCCTAAGGTGCAAGAAGATTTGAAGAATTGGTGAGTCCTCATAGCTTCGAGGACAAATCCATTATGTCATTTCTTTTGTTTTATACTTTATATGGACTGCGTCCCAAGACTTTATAGAAGAGTTAAATAGATGGTTTTAGACAAAGATATAATAAAGACTTCCGCTTACTTTATGGAAATGTTTTCGATTGTATGGTTTTAAAGAAGTTTTAAATTTTTCCGTACTTTTCTATTATCTTATGTCATTATTATGCTAAGGGTTTGTCTGAGATATCTTCGGGGTGAAGTACGCCACGACTAAGGGGTACCGCTAGGTTGTGACACCGAGGTTGAGGCGTCTGATGCAGTGATCACAAATACTATTCTTGTATGTGACCGGATGACTACTGTTTTGTTTGATCCGAGTTCTACTTATTCATATGTGTAATTATAGTTTGCCTTTGGATTTGATATGATTTGTGATATACTTGATGCCCCCATCCATGTTTCTACCCCAGATGGAGAGTCAGTAATAGTCACCCATGTGTATCGTGCTTTCCCTATCTTGTTTATGGGTTTTTAGGCTTTGGTTGATTTGGTTAGTTTGGGTATGAATGATTTTGATATTTCTTAGGCATGACTTGGTTGTCTCCCTATTATGTTGTGCTTAATTGTAACACTAATTCTGTGATTCTAGAGATTTTGGGTAGGGAAAAGTTAGAGTGGGAAGGAGTGTACAAACCTAAGCCAACTAAGGTCATATCCTCCATTCGGGCTAGGAAACTGGTAGGGCAGGGTTGCTTGGAATATTTGGCTCATATTCAGGATGATGAGGTTAAGTCTCCTTCTATTGAGTCTATTAATGTTGTGTTAGAATTTAGAGAAGTTTTTCCTACTGATTTTCCTAGTATGCCTCCGGATAGAGATATAGATTTCTGCATTGCTTTGGAACCTGTTACCTGCCCCATTTCCATCCCTCCATATCGCATAGCCTCGGTAGAATTGAGAGAGCTTAAGGCTCAAATCTAAGAACTTCTTGATAAAGGCTTTCTTCGTCCTAGTTCTTCCTCGTGGGGTGCTCCTTTCTTGTTTGTTAAGAAAAAAATTAGTAGTATTATTATGTGCATAGATTATCAACAATTGAATAGGGTCACCATTAGAAATGTCACGACCCAAGGCTACCCCCTAGATGTGCCATGGCGTACAAGACTCCAAAAAGTCTCACACAAGCCTCATAGCATATCATAACATAAGAACATAGGAAAAAGTGCGGAAATTAAAAACTTTCCTTTTCAATCGAAGTTTCTTATAAAAACCAAATGGGAGTCTACAACACTATGTCTCAAACCATGTATAACACTTGAATACTATCTTAGGGACACAACCCTTACAAAAGTCTAAAATATAAAAGAAAGACTTAAAGGACATAATGGTCAAGCCCTCGAATACTATGAGGACTCACCAATCTTCTTCTTCTTGATCTACTATGGTCCTAGCCACGATGGTGGAAGCCGATATCACCAAACCCTACACTTTGTAGAAAAATGTAGAAGTATGGGTTAGCACAAAAATGTACTAAGTATGGAAGCCATGCATAAAAATCCTTAAAACATGGAAAAAGGGACATTTAAGTTGAAACCATGCTATATGCCAATTGTAAACATCATCTTTAAAATAGTTGGAGAATGTAGCTCATAAGACAACTCATGCACAATTCATTATATCGTAAAAGATACCATCATAATCACAAGCATAGTCCCCAACATAAACATAAGGCATATCGCAATCTTCACAAGACATAGTTAAATACCAAATTCATCTCATCATAAAAGAGCATTCACATAAGTAACCCTAGGTTGTACTTGTGCAATGCATAGATAGGATCCCATAATCCCATCTACACTAAGTACCACTTTTAGGCCACTATGCTCATACTTATCATGCCTTGATCTCATCCATAGTCAATAATCATAGACAAGGAAATATTCATGTTCATAGCTTATAACAAGTAAAGTCACTATTAGCCACACTCCATATCATACATGCATAAATTCATATATCTTCATAGCATATGGAAAGCATACCACAACCCCTTTTAAAGTCTACTTGTGCAATGTATAAGTGAAGTCCCATACCCCCCACTCACACTAATTAAAGATCATTAAGAAGTCATAAGTATAGTTCATGTTTATGTTCATAGTTCATATAAAGCATACATTAATTCATAATCATCATGTCGTAATAGAAACATACCACGCCCACTCTCAAAGCCTACTTGTGCAATGCATATATGAAGTCCCATACCCCTATTCATACTAAGTAGAACCTCTTGACGAACCATGTTACATAACTCATGTTATTGTTCTTATTCTAGTTCATGGAGGGGAATTAGCCTTAAGCGACATAGACCATGTGAGCTACATGGAATCCGGTGGCATGTCCCACATGGAAAAGAGATGTCCTACTTACCTAAAGTAGAACTAAACGTATTAGCTTTTAGGTTAATCCACTAGCTAAATACCTATGTTGGCACATAGTTTTGGGATAGGGATATTGCTTCTAGAAACCCCAAACCTATTGCATTGACAGGGTCACTTCCATCTCATGAGATTATCTTAAGAGAACCCGGCCTATTGTATTGACGGGAGGGCCTCTACCTCATTTTCCATATCCACTCGGTTCTAAGCATTATTTCCCAAAATTACATGTTTAGTCTTGAATTGGATTTACATGCATGAAGGAGCATCTAGACCCTCCATCCAACACAACTCTTAAAAATAGTTCATAGATCATGCGTGAGAATGTACTTTGATAGTCCATGTTTTTAAATTAAATTCAATTAGGTAAGAACTAACTTTAGAGCTAGAATCGTCAATATGTGATGAATACTTTCACATTATAATCATGTGTTTTCATGGGAATAGACTTTCAATCAACACATGAAGATTATCATGATCATGTACATTTCATGCATAGTAATGTGTAAAGGTGCATATGAGAAATAGCCTTCCAAGTAACACCATAGATAAATCATAATCATACCCATACATGGACTGTGTGTGTGATTGTCCTTTCAATGACACAACAACAACGTTATCATCATAGACACTTCACTCTCAAAGTGTTCATAAAGCATGTACATAATATCACAACCATGCATAATTCTCATATCTTGCATACAAGGATGATAGATCACATCAAATCAACATATATAGTATTCATTATATTAGACATGGATATTACCATAATTCAAGTAGTTCATTCATTGCATACATAAGGTCATCTACTCATATTGTAGGTCATGTGCGTAAAGTCTTTCCAAAATAATACCATATCCATTTTAACATGCATAATAGCTTCCTTCTTAAAGCCTCAACATTCACAGCTCATTCATTTTAGCTTTTACTATTTAAGCCTTAGAAGCCATCTTCATAATACAAGCATTACTCTCAAGCAATACCTCACATGGTCATCATGTAAACCTAACTCTCAAGGTAAACTAACCACATGTTTCATTCTTAACCAATTATAGTCATATATAATCAAGTAAACTCACTCTAAATACTACTCATCTATGATCCATCATATAATCCCTAACCTAATTCATTCTTGTCTACAATATTTACTTATAAACAATTCATATTTAGGTCATCTAGTCTACGGTAATTCATAAAAAAAATTATCAATATTAGAAGGTCACATATAAACCCTCAATTTACCTCTTTCATGGCATAACACAAGACTACATTAATTTTACCCTAGAATATTAGGTTAATCAAGAATACATGTTTAGTCATTCTTAAATCATGTAATTACACCATAAACACTCATTATTTACTCAATTGGGCAAATAAACAACAATACCCACACTTAAGATCCAGGTTGGAAACATTGGGGATTTTATGGGTTCTCGGGGGAATTCATCATAAACCAACAATAATTTCTTCAATTCAATTATAATTAATCATAAATCATCCATTGAAAATGTTTTGAAAGAGAACCTATGGCTTAGATTGAAACCCTAGTTTTTCGGGAAATTGGAAGCTTTGAAATCATGTTCTGAAGGGACTCTATGGATGAAGGCTACCCATACACAAAAAGCTACCATACCTTATGTAGATTTCCTCATGATATTGAAGATAAAAGTCTGCTCCTTGAACCCTAAACTTGACCCTATTCTTGATCTTCATTGGAATCTTAGAGAGAGAAATATTTGGGAGAGAGTTTGTTATATTGTTACGACCCTAAAAATGAACTAGTGAAACTAGAGCCTAACGTGTGTGCGTTTGTGTTTGTCTTGAAGTTTTATGTTGTTGTATGTTGTCCCGATGGATGGTTGCGGTGTTTAAGGGTTAAACGTCAAGGTATGACTCCCCAAGGGCCACCCTAAGTGTCCTTGAGGAGGACCCTAAGTCTAACCCCCAAGACCCCTCGAAACAAGAAAGTTGGCCAATGTGGGGTGACCTACGAAAGGGGTCCACGCCTCGTAGGTCCATCCACATCCCGTGTATGCCCTCCGTAGGTCAAGGGGCCCCAAACCAAGGCACAACCACCATTGACGGAAGACCAGTACGGTCCGTCAACCCATCCACGGTCTATGGATACCTGGTTTGCTGTCAAAGGACAACGCCAACTTGGGGGTGAATTAATAAATTCACCCCAAGTCCCAATAAGTATGTGGACGGTTATTTTAAGTGTTTTAAGGTATTTTAAGAGTATTAAAACATTAAAACACTCATTTAGATTTCATCTCTCAAATCAAAACTCTTCCCTCCTAAAAAGTTCTCTCTAGAAACTCCATTGGAGATCAAGGTCAAGATCAAGCTAGGGTTTGGGATTTCAAGGTGTTTCTTCTTCAATTTCGTTGGACTCATCAAGTATAATATATGGTGACCCTTCATCTAGGGTTATATTTCACCCTAGAGTCAATTTCAAAGAAGTTTTCAAGGTTTTCAAGTTACATAAAAACCCTAAGTTTTACTCAATCTCATGGTTCTTGCATCAAACATTTTCAAATAATAAACTATGTTTATATTGATGTTTAATTGATGATTTAAGGTGATTCTACTATATGAACCCATGATTTCTCTCAACTCTTAAATTGTGACTTATAAAGTGGGTTTAATGATTATGAATGAATGATGGTGGATTTACGCTTAGATTGATTTGGATTATTGAATTGTATCACCATCTATGCCTAATTATGGTGAATTGAGGATTGGTGATCATATCCTTGAAAGGGTAAGTTTGACCTAATTGCATGTTAATGCAGAATTATGCTTGAATTGTTGATCCACTTGAAAGGTGGAGGTGTTTACTTACAATGCACATTGTGATCATGCCCTTGAAGGCATGGCTTAATGAATTGAAGCAATATCATGATATTGTAAAATGTGAAGGATTCCTATGTGATTTAATAATAGAATGATGAACATGTATTCCATGTATTTGTGTTAGTATTGAAAGGACGTTTCTCAATTTGACACTCATGAATGATAATGATGAATGTGAAGGGTTTCTATAATGTGAATGTTGAATCTAGAATTTGTAGTCTTATGCATCCTTTTCTAGAATAATGAATATTTCTTGCCTTTATGAATATGAATCGATAGGCTATGGCATTCCTTTCATATATGAGTGATGAATATGGCTTGACTTGATGGCTATGAATTGATAGGCTTTATGCATTCTTTTCATAAATGATCTAATGTAATGAAGACTCTAGAATCAATAGGCTAGTGGCATTCCTTTCTCAATGAGTCAATGTACCATGAATCGATAGGCTAGTGACATTCCTTTCTCAATGAGTCAATGTACCATGAATCGATAGGCTAGTGGCATTCCTTTCATGAGTATAAGAATGTAATGAGGGACCATGAATAGAAAGGATTATAACATTCCTTCCTTGGTAATGGTGTATCATAGGTCGATAGGCCTATGGCATTCCTCACTAATACACTAAAGTAATGTGAATGAAATAATATATGGGAATGTAGGCTAAGCACCAATTGGATAAGGTTAGATGGAAACTCTCCCAATGTTAGGTTAGAGTTCCAATGAAGATTTTTCAATCCCATAACTATGTGCCCACAGAGGATATTAGCTAGCGGATTCCTTCCTAGCTAATGTTAACCGGTTTACCTTAGGCAAGTAGACAAAACCTTACGATGTGGGATAGTACATTGGATTCCATGATCTAGCACTCATGGTCTATGCCGGTTAGACGCTTATTCCCATCATGTGAGATGTGCACTCTAGTTAATTGATAGGTACTACTAAGTGTAGGTAGTAGTCTGGAATCCTATATATACATTGCATAAGTAGGCTTTGAAGGAGATATAATGAGTTCTCTAAGTCTTAATGACTAAATGTACGAAAGTCCTCTAAACGTATGAATGTGTCCTAAATGAATCTAATGAAGAATGTTGGCTTAAATACTAAATGTAAAGATGCATGATATACGTGGATTGTATTATGAGTTACTTCATTGTTATGTCTATTGTATATGAATGTGTCTTTTCTATGGTGACTTCAAAGGAGTACTTAGTGTGAGTAGTAGTATGGGATGCTACTTGCACATTGCACAAGTATGATTTAGAGTTGTCTTAGATGTTGGTCTTAATGTGATGATGTGATTCATGTAATGTTTATGTCTCTTAAGTGCTTTATTGTGTAAAGGTGGAAAGGATGAATGGTAAGTTAGCTTTTGGTAACTTTAAGGTGGTGCCTTAGTGTGGGTGATGGTATGGGACGCTATCCATACATTGCACAAGGCATATATTGAGGGTTACTTGAGGTGGAGGCTCAAGGTGAAGGTAAAGGGTTATATGTGATTTGTTTCAAATATGAATTATGTGACTCTGTATGTTAGTTGAGACTTATATTATGCCTCTTGTACCAATGTTCATGAAGTTTTACAAAAATGGCATAAAAATGACTTTTTACAAAATGTCCCTATTAAAGCATGTTTTTGCATGATCATCATACTTAGTAGATTTTTGTGTGCTAACCCATATTTTCTTATTTTTACTACAAGTGTAGGTTCCGGCAAGTGGTTACATTCTCTAGTGAAGCTTGGGATTAGAGTTCTCTCAAGACCCCTTTTGATATGTCCTCAAATATCGAGGACAAGGACTTTTATTGTTTCTAGCTCTTGTGTTTTAAGACTTTTATCTATACATCGATTGTAAAGGGCCGTGACCCTATCTTGGTAAAGTTTGTCTGAGAAGGCCATGTGAGACTTAGTATTCCGCTGCCTTATTAAAGAGTTTTTTGATAGTTTGGTTTTAAATAAAAATTTTAATTCCATACTATTTCTATATGTCGAATCTAATGAATGCTAAGAGGCTTGTATTAAACCCCTTTAGGGTAGAGTACGTTGTGTTACGACTAGGGGTGATCTCGGGTCGTGACAAACTTCGTATCAGAGCATAAGATTTTTGAAATGGTTTTTATGATCAATGTCTCACAACTCACGTCTAGTATAGTCTTGTTCATCAATGTGAGTCGCGACACATCTTGAGAGAGAGGCTATAAGACGTTAGAAAGTTACACTTCTTTCATATTCTTGAAGTCGTGCCTTAGATTGAAGTTATATAAGTTTCCTTTTCCTAATCCTTCTCTTGTGTTTATAGGAAATGAATACAAGGGCTAACCCGAGGAGAGTGGAAGAGGAGATTGTTAATGAGGGAGTTCCTCCCAAAGGTGATCAAAGTCTTCAAGGTGACGAAGTGACTCAAGAGAATGAAGTTCTAGTGGTTCCCCCGGACATGAACAATGAAGTGATATGACGACTTTTGTAACCCTAGCCCGAGCCATGATGGCTCAAGAGAATAGAGATCTGGGGCCTAGGGTGAATGCTAATGAGATACCGCGGCCTCAAGATTGAGAGACATTGTGATGATGAATCCTCCTATCTTTCTTGGTTTTAGAGTGGGAGAAGATCCCCAATACTTCTTGGATGAAGTTAATAAGATAGTAGATGTTATGGGAGTAACCTCTAGGGAGAAGGCATAGTTGGCTTACTACCAATTGAAAGATGTGGCGCAAGTGTGGTTCACTCAATAGAAAGCCAATAGGCTGGTTGAAGCGGGCCCTATAGAATGGGAGGAATTTAAGGTAGCTTTCCTTGGTAAGTACTTTCCCCGTGAGAAGAGGGAGTGTAAGGTTGAGGAATTTATAAACCTTAGGCAAGGTAATATGAGTGTGGAAGAGTATTCCTTGAAGTTTACCCTATTGTCTAAGTATGCTTCATGCTTGGTATCTAACCCTAGAGACGAGATGAGTAGGTTTGTTACCGGTGTATCCGACCTCGTTAAGTAAGAGTGTCGTACGGTGATGCTCCATGATGATATGAATATCTCTAGACTTGTTATGTATGCTCAATCTATTGAGGAGTCCAAACTTAAGAGGGTGAATAGGGATTTGAGAAGGGGTAGATCTGATGATCAAGGTCAGCCTAGGTTCAAGAAGAGAGCTCCTAACCAAGATTCTTCAAGTGCTCCTAAGGCTAATGAAGAGAAAGGTGGTGGATCTCAATTTTCTTAGCCTCTTTGTGCCACTTGTGGGAAGAGGCATCATGGGAAGTGCCTAGTCGGTACTAGTGGGTGCTATGGGTATGGCAAAAGTGATTATCAAGTGAGAAATTGTCCTACTCTTACGACTAGAGGAAGGGAGGCCAAACAAGCTCCTTATGATGGCCTGAATCCCAATGCTCCAAAGAAGAGCTGTTTCTATGTGCTTTAAAGTAACAAGGATAAAGGAGCTAATTCGGATGAAGGTTCCGGTAAGTTATAGTTCCTTTTGTTGTGATGAGATGCTTATGTTGTGTCCTGATAGCCTTAGTTGGGTTTTCTCCTAAGTAGGGAATGGCATGTTGAATGGTAAGGTTGTGGTGAGTGTTGATATCCTTATCTCTTTCCTTTTATTCTTAATCAAGCTTGTGACCAAGAGTTCCTAGTAGCTTGTTACATGTTTTGGAGTCTTGTGTGAATATGAGTTTCCATGGTCTCTTTATGTTGTGCATGTTCTATTTGAATTATTGATTATATAATAAAATGAGTTTTCAAATTGTGTTCCTCATGTTAATATGCATATATGATGAGTTTCCTAAATGTTTCATGATTTGACTTGTTGAGCATGCCTAAATGTGCTTTTATGAGAAAATTGCATAATATGCGTAATGATGTTCTGTTGAGCATGATATGATTTGGAGAAGGAAGTTCCTCCAATATATTGAAATGAAAAATGTGAAGTTTTGATGCATAATGAGTTTATAGATATAGTTCCTACCTTATTGTTGTGTTTTGAGCTAATTGATGTGGAGTTGATGTGTCCTCCTAGTTGTGTGCTTTTATATTAATGTTGCATGCATGATTGTGGGCTGCTAGTCTTGAGTCGTTACCCCTTAATGTGTTTAAAGTGTCATTCGAGAATGAATGTTCCTAAGTAGGGGATAATGTAACGACCCTAAAAATGAACTAGTGAAACTAGAGCCTAATATGTGTGCGTTTGTGTTTGTGTTCAGGTTTGATGTTGTTGTATGTTGTCCTGATGCATGGTTGAGGTGTTTAGGGGTAAAATGTCAAGGTACTACTCCCTAAGGGCCACCCTACAGGTCCTTGAAGAGGACCCTAAGTCTAATCCCCAAGTCCCCTGAAACATGAAAGTTAGCTAATGTGGGGTGACCTACGGAAGGGGTCAACACCCCGTAGGTCCATCCACGCCCCGTGGATGGCTTCCATAGATCAAGGGGAGTCAAACCAAACCACAACCACCATTGATGGAAGACCCGTATGGTCCGTCAACCCATCCACGGTCCGTGGATGGGGGTCTCATCAATGAGACCTGGTTTGCTGTTAAGGGACAGCCAACTTGGGGGTGAATTGGTAAATATACCTCAAGTCCCAATTAGTATGTGGATGGTTATTATAAGTGTTTCAAGGTATTTTAAGAATATTAAAACATTAAAACACTCATTTAGATTTCATCTCTCAAATCAAAACCCTTCCCTCCTAAAAAGTTCTCACTAAAAACTCCATTGGAGATCAAGGTCAGGATCAAGCTAGGGTTGGGGATTTCAAGGTGTTTTTCTTCAATTTCGTGGGATTCTTCAATTATAAGGTATGGGGATCCTTCATCTAGGGTTATCTTTCACCCTAGAGTCAATTTCAAAGAAGCTTTCAAGGTTTTCAAGTTACACAAAAACCCTAAGTTTTACTCAATCTCATGGGTTCTTGCATCAAATATTTTCAAATTTTAAACTATGATTATATTGATGTTTAATTGATGATTTAAGATGATTCTACTCTAAGAACCCATGATTTCTCTCAACTCTTAAATTGTTACTTATAAAGTGGGTTTGATGATTGTGAATGAATGATGGTGGATTTATTCTTAGATTGATTTGGATTATTGAATTGTACCACCATCTATGCCCAATTATGGTGAAATGTTGGTGAATTAAGGATTTGTGATCATAGCCTTGAATGGGCAAGTTTGACCTAATTGCATATTAATGTAGAATTGTGCTTGAATTGTTGATCCACTAGAAAGGTGGAGGTGTTTACTTACAATGACATTGTGATCATGGCCTTGAAGGCATATTTTAATGAATTGAAGTATTATCATGATATTGTATAATGTGAAGGATTGACATGTGATTTGAAGGGGATATACTGAGTTCTCTATGTCTTCATGACTAAATGTACGAAAGTCCTCTAAATGCATGAATGTGTGCTAAATGAATTTAATGGAGAATGTTGGCTTAAATAAGTAAATGTAAAGATTGATGATATACTTGGATTGTATTGTGAGTTACTTCCTTATCATGTCTATTGTTTATGAATATTCCTTGTCTATGGTGACTTCAAAGGAGTACTTAGTGTGAGTAGTAGTATGGGATGCTACTTGCACTTTGCACAAGTATGACTTAGAGTTGTCTTAGATGTTGGTTTTATTGTGATGATTTGATTCATGTAATGTTTATGTCTCTTAAGTGCTTTACTGTGCAAAGGTGAAAAAGATGAATGGTAAGTTAACTTTTGGTAACTTTAAGGTGGTGCCTTAGTGTGGGTGGTGGTATGGAACGCTATCCATGCATTTCACAAGGCATAGCTTGAGGGTTACTTGAGGTGGCGGCTCAAGGTGAAGGTAAAGGGTTAGATGTGATTTGTTTCAAATGTGAATTATGTGACTTTGTATGTTGGTTTTGACTTATATTATGCCTCTTTTATCAATGTTCATGAAGTTTTACAAAAATGGCATAAAGCATGTCTTTCAACAAAATGTCCCTTTTAAAGTATGTTAATGCATGATCATCATACTTAGTACATTTTTGTGTGCTAACCCATATTTTCTTATTTTTACTACAAGTGTATGTTCCGTCAAGTGATTGCATTCTCTAGTGAAGCTTGGGATTAGAGTTCTTTCAAGACCTCTTTTGGTATGTCCTCATATGTTGAGGACAAAGACTTTTATTGTTTCTAGCTCTTATGTTTTAAGACTTTTATCTGTACCTCGATTTTAAAGGGCCGTGACCCTATCTTGTTAAAGTTTGTCTAAGATGGCTATGTGAGACTTAGATTCTGCTGCCTTATAAATGAGATGTTTGTTAGTATGGTTTTAAATAAAGTTTTTAATTCTGCACTATTTCTACATTTCGAATGTAATGAATGCTAAGAGGCTGGTATTAGACCCCTTCGGGGTCGATTACGCCGTGTTACGACTAGGGGGTGCTCTTGGGTTGTGACATATGTTTTGGGGTATTGGGATATAATGAGTTAATAGGGTGTTTAATGACTTTGGTAATGATTTGGGATTGTTTGGAAGGAGTAGTACTTGAGGTCTTAGTAAGGGGCTTACTCCCAAGGGGGATATGATATGATTAGATAGCATGATTGTTTGATAGTCCTGATATTTCATCCCTTTCTTCTATTCACATTCTAGCTTGAGACCAAGAGTTCCTTTTTGGGCTTGTTTTATGCTTTGGGAGTCATGTGTGTTTTAGAAATCTTCCATGATCTCCTTAAGTTATGCATGTTCTTGAGAGAATTCTTGTTTAGTATAAAATGAGTTTTCATGGTTTATATGTTCATTATGTTGTTGCGCATCTTAGTATGATGATGGCATATTTGATGTCGTGAGATGATTTGATGAACATGCTTTGTTATGCTTTTGATAAAATGGCTTATTCGCACCATAATGTTGTGTTGAGTTTTCTTTTAGTTGGAAAAGGTAGTTCCTCCTATGATTATGTGATATATGAAGTTTAGAAGAGTTTGTATAGGCTTACTCCCAAGGGGGAGATGGCGTGCCTAGCTAGCAAGGTTGTTATGTGTTCATGTGTTGCCATAATTTCCTTAAATAATGCATGTTCATGAAAACTTGTGCATTAAAAGAAAATGAGTTTATGTGAATTTTTTTCCTCATGTTGTAAGTGCTTTGAGTATGAGTTGCCTATTGTACTTCATGAGAAGAATATATGAGCATGCTTTAGTTTGGAGTTGAGATATTCCGCCTTGAATAAAATGCTTTTTGAGAGTAAATTGCATATGAACTCCATGAGAGTATGTTGAGCATGTTATGACTAGGAGATGGTAGTTCCTCCTTGAACATGGCTAGTTATTGAAATTCTTGCATTTTGGGTTGTTAGATGTAGTTCCTACTTCCTTTCGTTGAATTGATTATGTATTGAGATGGAGTTGTTGTTTCCTCCTTGTTTTGTGCATTATTATGATCTTTCATGCATGATGAGCAGCTAGTGTTGAGTCTTTAATTCTGTAAGATGTCTCAACTGTCATTCGAGGACGAATGTTCCCAAGGGGGAGATAAATATTGACTCGAAAAATTGGTAGGTGAAACTAGAGTGTTACGAGTGTATTGTTGAGTTGATGTGGGGTTTTATGTTGTAAAATGGCTTCCCGTACATAGGAAGAGGTGTTTAGGGGTTAAAAGTCAAGGTACAACTCCCCAAGGACCAACCAAGGATCCTTAAGGAGGACTCTAAAGAATAACCCCAAAACAGCCCTAAAGTGCCCAAGTTCATGACCTACAGATGAGACCTACTGGGCGTAGGTCCATCCACGCATCTTAGGACCAGGTCATGGGACAAGAGCTCACTTTAGGAGCTGCAGACCCGGATCTACGACCCGAGGGTCCAGTCACTATCTGTGAGTGGAGGGCGTGAGTCATGGCTTGCAGTTCTGTCTTGTCTCAGCCAAAGGAGGGTTCAATTAGGCAATTCATTTTTAATTAGTTTTAAGCAGGGGTCGTTTATTATAGTCTTTATACATATATATTTGCCTTATATGTGATCATTCTTCCTTCATTATTAAATCCCGTTACTACTATTGGTGTTTTTAATTTTTCCCATTTATCTTCCGGTAAACAATTTTACTTTTTGTATTTGTGTTTGGTCCTTTTTATCAAACTGGTATTCTATGTCTTTCTTTAATTTTTGTTGTAATGGTTTTAAAACTTTCCTGGGTTCTGAACTTCTCAAACTCGCTACACTTCTCAAGGACACTTCTCAAGAAGAGAATTTCAAGCCAATCTAAATCATGAACAACTAGAACACTCAACCTTTCACATCCATCACACAAGGTGATTCTAAACCATGGAGAATTACACTTGTATCCTCTTTTAATGGAGTCAACTCACTCATCATCTGTAGGCATCACTTAAACACCACCATTCATCAAATCCACCAACACATCATAAAACTTATTATGGCTAAGTTGGGTTCTACCAACAAACACACATAACCATAGTTTAACCCATTTATACTAAGTACAACATAAAAGCTCATTATATCCAATTTATCAAGTCACAAAAGAAAAGTACTACCGGAATTGAAATAAGCATGAAATACATACCGAGAGAAATTTTAGCAGGACACACTTGTTCACCTCTAGCTTGAAGAGCATCGGACCTAGTTTTCTTCTCCTCTCTTCCCCTAGCCATGAGTATGAGGAAATCTCTCATTTTGTGGTCACAACCATAACAACCCTTCGTGCCAGCTAGACACTAATTACCATGATACCTTTTTCCACACCTACCACAAGTAGGCCTAACCACATAAGATCCACTACCACTCATTCCTTGAGATTTAGGGGTAGCCACCCTCTTTTGGTTAAACTTTGGGGGAAACTTAGAAGAGCTTTGTCCATAAAACCTTTTTTGAGAGAAATTATCATCATCAAGCCTATGCCTCTTTGTTCCTCTAGACCTCTCATCAAGTTTCTCCTTTTCAAACCATTTAGCATGAATCACAAGCCGATCAATATTCCTATTATTCTCAAGCATAAACATACTACATTCTTTTGTTATCAAGTCGGATACACCCGACACAAACTTACTCATCTTCATCGTAGGGTCGGCTAATATGGATGGAGTATATCTTGACAACCTAGTGAACACCCGAGCATACTCCTCAACACTCTTCCTTCCTTGGCGAAGGTAAATAAACTCAAGTATCTTAGCCTCTCTCATCTCTAAAGGACAAAACCTATCAAGGAACCCATTCTTAAATCTTTCCCATTCCATGTGGCCCGCTTCTACAGGCCTCTCTTCTTTCCATTGACTAAACAACATTTGAGCAGCATCCTTCAATTGGTAAGCGGCAAATTCCGCCTTATCTACCGGAGTCACTCCCACAAAGTTCAACACCCTAGAGACCTTAACTGTAAACTCTAGAGGATCTTCTTCCATCTTTGACCCATAGAATTCCAGAATTTCTATCCTGACTTGAGTCAACCATTGAAAACCATACCTAATATTCTCATTAGACATATAATCCCCTATAGGGACAATTGGATCTTGGGGAGGAGATTGGAGAGGAACCTCTTGCCCCTCATTGTCTTCTTCATTTCTTTCAACGTAAGCCCTTGAAGTAGTCATATCATGAAAACCATAGGGCACACATTAGGAAAAAGACTTAATAAAGCTAAACTCTATGGCATGACCTAGAGAATGAAGAAGTGAAGTTTTCTTAATATCCGATAGCCTCCTATTCATAAATGTGGCGCGCTTCACATTTATGAACAAGACTCTACTTGACGTGGTTTGAGACATCCTAAAACCATCACAAAATCTTGTGCTCTGATACCATGTTCTTCAGAACCCAAGGCTACCCCCTAGATGTGGCACGGCATACAAGACTCCGAAAAGCCTCATAGCATACCATAACATAAGCACATAGGAAAAAGTGCGGAAATTTTAAACTTTTCTTTACAATCGAAATTTCTTATGTGAACCAAATGGGAGTCTACAACACTATGTCTCAAACCATCTATAATCAAGCCCTCGAATACTATGAGGACTCACCAATCTTCTTCTTCTTGATCTACTATGGTCGTAGCCACGAGGATAGAAGCCGATATCACCAAACCCTACACTTTGTAGAAAAATGTAGATATATGGGTTAGCATAAAAATGTACCAAGTATGAAAGCCATGCATAAAAATCCTTAGAACATGCAAAAAGGGACATTTTAGTTGAAACCATCCAATATGCCAATTGTAAACATCATCTTTGCAATAGTTGGAGAATGTAATTCATAAGACAACTCATGCATAATTCATCATAGCATAGGGGATACCATCATAATCACAAGCAGAGTCTCCAAAATAAACATAAGGCATATCCCAATATTCACAAGACATAGTTCACACACATAGTTAAATGCATAGATATGATCCCATAATCCCATCTACACTAAGTACCACTTTTAGGCCACCATGCTCATACTTAGCATGCTTTGATCTCATCCATAGTCAATAATCATAGACAAGGAAACATTAATGTTCATAGCTTATAAAAACTAAAGTCACTATTAGCAACACTCATATCATACATGCATAAATTCATATATCCTCATAGCATAAGGAAACCACACCATAACCCCTTTTAAAGTCTACTTGTGCAATGTATAAGTGAAGTCTCATACCCCCACTCATACTAAGTAAATCTCATTAAAAAGTCATAACTATAGTTCATGTTCATGTTCATAGTTCATATAAAGCATACATTAATTCATAATCATCATGTCATAAGAGAAACATACCACGCCCACTCTCAAAGCCTACTTGTGGAAAGCATGAATGAAGTAACATATCCCCATTCATATTAAGTAGAACCTCTTGAAAAACCATAGTACATAACTCATGTTATTGTTCTTATTCTTGTTCATGGAGGAAAATTATCCTTAATTGACATACAACATGTGAGCTACATGGCATCCGGTGTCATGTCCAACACTGAAAATAGATGCCCTACTTGCCTAAGGTAGAACTAAATGTATTAGCTTTAAGGTGGATCCACTAGCTAAAGACCTATGTGGGCACATAGTTATGGGATAGGGAGATTGCTTCTAGAAACCCCAAATCTATTGCATTGACGGGGGAGCTTCCATCTCATGAGATTATCTTTAGAGAAGCTGGCATATTGTATTGACGGGAGAGCCTCTACCTTATTTTCCATATCCACTAGGTGCTAAGCATTATTTCCCAAAATTACATGTTTAGTCTTGAATTGGATTACTACTAGAATTTTGATCTACAACAACAGTTCCATATGCGTTGCAATAGGACCAAAAACCGTTGCCAGAGTGCTACAGCAACGGTTTTACAACCGTCTCATCTACTCGCATTACTATAGCTCTATTGTAACAGTTAATGTCACGGTTCTTGAAAGTGTTGCTATAGGAACCTCTATTGCAACGGTTTTCTGTCCATCTATAGGCACTCTAATATTACAGCAGTTGTAACGGTTTACAACTGTTGCATTAGGGGTTGTGGTAACTGTTAGCAACCGTTGCAATAGAGTATGTTGCAATAGATTGTTCTTATGGCAACACTTTTTTAAATATTTTGGCAACGATTTTAATTGATATTGCAACATTTTTATTTTCTATTGCAACCAATCTATATGAATCTACAGTTTTTCCTAACATGTTGCAATAGTTTAGGTTTCCTGAGCATTATTTATATATATATATATATATATAACAACAATTTATAAAAAATTATCTAAATCAAATTACGTAAGAAAACA
>JAJOOH010000380.1:0-38725 GCA_029582605.1 Solanum gracilifrons | reverse complement strand
CCCGGGGGAGAATGATGATGGAGATGTATTGCGGCCTTCTCTTGTTCATCAACTCGAACCTCATTCTTCTGCAGTTGATGTTACAGATTAGCCACACTCTTCAGGCCAGCAGAGGCTTTCACCGAAACAAAGAGAGAGGAGCGGAAAGCCACTTGACAGTAAGACAAGGGGAATGTATCCTTATTTTGTAGTACTTATGTTGGGTATTCGAATCTAAGTGAGTTGGGAAGAAACCATTTGATTCTAAGCGAATTAGGGCTAGAAAATGAGAAAGAAAATTCATCAGGGAAGTATGGGTAGTGGCTGGCGTACTGCGCCACCAGTGCGCCAAGAAAAAGTTCATGTAGTTCAAAGGTCGGTGCCCCGCGCTACTCAGTGAGCCAGGGTCGCCTGCCCGCACCCTTTTTCCATCGTTTTACCCGTCTAAGTTCTTTTAAAGGATTCCTTTACTCCCTATTAATTCTAATTACTCTAAACTACATCTAATCATCGAGAGATCATTTGTAACACGAATGATAACCTTGAATTCATAATTCAAATTCAAGGTAGAGTTAAGAGTTAGGTCTTGAGAGTTCTTCTGGGTCATTTTGAGAAGTCTTTTTCAATCTTTTAAAACTTATTTTAAGACTTGAGTACTTGAGTTTGAGGATGAGGAGAGTTGAGTTCATTTTTTTAAAAATGATATACGGGAGCTAAGTTTTCCCAAGAGTAAATGTTTTTACGTTTAAGATGAGAGGAAACACCGATTTCCAAAGAGTTCATGAGTAGTTTCGAGTACTATCTCTTTTTAGAGAAATCTTTTGAGTAATAATCTCAAAGTTGAGGATGAGGAACTATTTTCATTAAAACATATGAGCTAAGTTTTATTTGGGAGTAGTATTGAGTACTGATATGAGGGAGAGTTCAAACAACTCACTGCTCCCATAAACCGTGTAGCGAACGTGGGTAGAAATGTCATACTATTTAGATGATTCCTTATTTCTTTTAAGAATAGCTTAGTGGATCCACTTGGTTGAGGAGTTCTATACCCCGACAAGGTATAGGACAGTTCTGGCAGTGTGGACGAGATGATATATCATAACATAGCTCATAGTGATGGTTGTCGGTTAGAGAATCTCCCAAACAAAGTTTATTTTATATTTTTACATACAAATTGAGTTGTTATAGTATTTTTAAATAAATTGAGTTGCTATCTGCTGTTTTGAAAAACTTTTCTTTATATTGCATTATTGTCATTGCTTTATATTGAATTGAGTTGAAGTTGAGTTGAGTTGAAACAAGCAGGTAAGTTATTTCTACAGTTCTAGTTCAAACTTATGTCATGTTTTAGATTTCCCCTTGCATGCTCGTCCATTCCATGTACTGAGGCCCTTTGGCCTGTATCTTTTATGATGCAAATACAATAAATTAGGATCATCAACTGATGCTCCGTTGATCCAGTCGTGTTCCAGAGTTGTTTTGTGAGCCTATTTTCTTCTCGTGGATTCCTCATTTATGTTTTAGCATTTCAGCTTTGTTGGTTGGATGTCGTGGGTCTTGTCTTGACGTCCATCTCATTTATTAGAGGCTTCATAGATAGATGAGCAGTAGAAGTTCATGAGTCTTTTCATTTCCTTTGTTTAATATTGAGACTTGAGTTTCCCTTGTGGCCAGTTTGAATATTTTAAATGTTCTATGTGGGAAGTGATAAGCATGGACTTTATTAAAGGTTTACCCCGTACATGCAGACAACATGACTCCATTTGGGTGATAGAAGATAGAGTCATGAAGTTCGCTAACTTCTTGGATGTCAAGACTGCATATTCAACAGAGGACTACGCTAATATCTATATCAATGAGATAGTCAGGTTGCATGGGGTTACCTTGTCTATCATCTCGGATAGAGGTCCTCAGCTTACGTCTCATTTCTGGAAATCATTTCAAAAAGGTCTTGGTACTCAGGTAAATCTCAGTACAGCATTTCATCCACAAACAGATGGTCAGGCAGAGTGTACCATTTAGACCTTAGAGGACATGTTGAGAGCTTGCCTGATCGACTTCAACGTTAGTTGGGATGATCACCTACCTCTCATAGAGTTTACCTATAATAATAGCTTATATTCTAGTATTCAGATGGCCCCGTATGACCCGCTATATGGACGTTGATGCAAATCCATGATTGGTTGGTTTGAAGTAGGTGAAGTAGCTTTGATTGGGCCAGATTCGGTTCATGATGCTATGGAGAAAGTTTAGCTCATTAGAGATAGATGAAAGACATCCCAGAGTCATCAGAAGTCATATGCAGATGTGAGGAGAAGGTACTTAGAGTTCCAAATTGATGATTGGGTTTTCATGAAGGTGTCACCTATGAAGGGGGTGATGAGGTTTGGAATAAAGGGATGCTCAGTCCTAGATACGTAGGTCCTTACAGAATCCTGAAAAAGGTTGGTAATGTGGCTTATGAGTTTGAATTGCCAGCAGAACAAGCAGCGGTTCATCCAGTCTTTCACATTTCCTTGTTGAAAAAGTGTGTGGTTGATCCGGCATCAATAGTACCATTAGAGAGAGTGGCTGTGAAGGATAGTCTCACTTATGAAGATGTGCCTATTGAAATTCTTGACCGTCAGGTTCGTAGGTTGATAAATAAGGAAGTTGCTACAATAAAGGTTTTGTGGATGAGTTAGTGTATAGAGGGAGATACTCAAGAAGCAGAACCAGCCATGATGGCCAAGTATCCTCACATCTTCCCTTCCGATTTCATTTTGGCTTTAGGTAATAGTTCCTCTCCAGTCTCCTAGTTTACTCTTGCATAAATTCAGTCTCAGTATCATATTCCTTCAATTGTTCTTGCATTTCGGCATAATTGCATATTCTTGGAATTCAGTTCAATTAGATTTCAGTTTCTAGTACTTAGTGGTAGGGATTGCAGCTCTTTCCCTCTATACACAACTTGTTTAGACTTCATTGAAGGACGAATGTTCCCAAAGGGGAGATACTGTAACACCTTAGAAATTAGCTTGGCCTGAACAACAAATATTTTGAGGAACCACGGAGGGGGGTTCACGGGCCATTAAAAGAACCACGACTAGTAACCCTCATCGTGGTTCACACCCATCCAAAAGTGGTAGACCATGGATCCCTCCACGGGTCGTGTATCCCCACACGGGTTGTAGGGTGGCTCATCAAATAGAACCAGTAGGCCCCAGCCAATTGTGAAGAATCACGGTGGCCTTCACGGTCTGTGGTCCTTCACACGGTCCGTGGAGGTGGACCATGGATGGGCATCCCAGAACTAGTAGGCACTGGCCAACAACCACGACCCACTTGATGGGCCATGGTCCCTTTGACGGTCCGTCAGTGGCTTCGTGGTTGGCCTTCGTCAGCTTTTAAGTCAGAGTCATTTTGGTCTTTTCCGCTATGCATTGGGCGTTAAACTACGTCGTTTTATTTAGTTTAAGCCTAATAACCTACTTAGAACCTACCCAAAATGATTATTCACCAAAACTTAAAGCAAAAAGAAAAGAAATATACGCTAGTTCTCAAGAACAAACATGAGATTTTCTTCAAGTTCAACCCCGAAATCCAAAGGATTTCTCCATAAATTTCATCACCAGGTAAGTTAGATTTCACTAGTGGGTTCCTTTTATTAACTAAGACCCTAAATTTCAGTCAGATCCTTGATTCTCCATATTTGTTTAGAGCTAGGGTTTCTAAAACCTTGGATAATTGTTGTGATTTAGCTGTTGTAGTATCCTAAATCGAATTAGCTGGTTCTTGGAAAGTAAACTCAGAACCCTAGTTGTATGAATTCTTTTAGTTCATGAATTATACTTGCTAGGTAAATTAAACAAATAACCATGCTCCATATTTCGAATGTTACATTATCAGTATATAAATGTTGCATTCTCATATTTGCATGTCAGTATTTTGAGCTATCTAGTATTTCATTTATGTTGTGTCATATACATTTTCAGTTGGGAGTAGGCTTAGCACCGAGTTGGACTAGGTTTTAGCGTACCCTCATAGTCCTAGAACTACGTCCCCCCATAAGATTATAAATCCCCTCTGTTGGGCATCAAATTTAGTGATCACACCAGTCATTCTTCTATACCCCTAGCAACGTATATAGGGTCCTCTTGATGGGGCGTATATATCGTATTCCGCGTTCAACTCAGGTGGTTGATGTTGGTTAATAGTATCTCCCACAGTTAGACTCTTAGTGCATTTGACCAGGTTTTCAGTATTTACATCAGTGTTCGGTTCAACATGTTACTTTCATGATTAGTACTTGGTCATTGCATTCAGTTCAGTTCTTTGCAGTTACACTTTAGTACATATCTATATCTTGTTTCATATTATGTTATTGCTCAGTTATGCATCATTCAACTTATATATTTTGTTTAGCTTAGCATATTTATATCCTGCATGCTCAGTATATTCCAAATACTGACGCATACTTTGCGCTACATCCTTTAATGATATAGGTTCAAGAACTCAGCATCCAGATCACGCTTAGATCGATACTCGGTCTGCATTCAGCAGCTTCAGTGGTGAGTCCTCATATTTCGAGGACAAATAGACATGCTTTCAATTTTGTCTTTTCAGTTCAGTTTTTTAGTTTGTTAGAGTTAGTTGAGGGGCATGTCCCAACAACTTAAGTTAGTTAGAGGCTTTCATATATAGTAGTAGATTCAGTTTTAGTAATCAAGTGGTTCTTCAGTTATCACTAAACTCTTAGTATGTTTTATACATTCAGACTAGTTGGGTTTTCCCCACTTTCAGTTATCCATTTGTTTTAGCTTCCGACTAGTATATGTTTTATTGAGTAACTTTTATAGTATGCTTATGATTTTTCAAACACAGGGTTAGCTTGGGGTCACTCGTGATCCTAGGTCCCATGTTACGTCAAGGGGGTAACCTCGGGGTGTGACACTTATTCTCATTGTTCTTCACTCTATTACACTTGAAATAAATCTCCAAGTACTAAATGAATTTCCACCTCTTGCACGTCTTGAGTTCCTTTAAACATTGATGGCTTGGGAGCCTCAGTATTGGCCTCCCTAAATCCATTGGACATCACAGATACTCCAACTTTAATTCCACCCTAGAGTGCTTCCTTTCGGCCTTTATGGCTTTGATTGAGCATTAGACCTAGGAGCAAGTTTATCTTTTGTAACCCTTTATGATACGAATAAGTTTGATTTTATTCCTGAGAAATTGTGTGAACCCTTATGTGTTTCTACACATGTTGGGGAGTCTTTTCTAGCTGAGCAATTTTATCGTGATTGTGTCATTTCCATCCATCACAAAGACACCATGGCTGATTTAGTTGAGTTATACATGGTAGATTTTGATGTCATTCTTGGTATGGATTGGCTTCATGCCTGTTATGCCTCAGTTAATTGTAGAACTCGAGTAGTCAAGTTTCAGTTTCCTAATGAGCTAGTCTTAGAGTGGAAAAACAGTTCAGAAGTGCATAAGGGTAGTTTCATTTCGTTCCTTAAGGCAAGGAAGTTAGTTTCTAAGTGGTGTGTCTATCATTTAGTCTGAGTTATTGACACAAGTGTTGAGGTACCTCATATTCACTTAGTTCCAGTAGTAAAAGAGTTTCCAGAAGTCTTTCCAGATGATCTTCCCAGAGTCCCTCCTGAGAGAGAGATAGACTTCGGTACAGATCTTCTTCCAGATACTCCTCCTATATCTATTCCTCCATACATAATGGCACCAACAGAGTTGAAAGATCAGTTAATAGATCTTTTAGATAAGGGCTTTATTGGACGAAGTGTCTCACCTTGGGGCGTTCCAGTCTTATTTATGAGAAAGAAGGATGGTTCCCTTAGGATGTGTATAGATTATCGTCAGTTGAACAAGGTTACCATCTAGAATAAGTATCCTCTTTCGGGAATCAATGTTTTTTTATCGGCTATAGGGTGCTTCCTGTTTCTCAAAAATTGACCTCAGGTCAGGCTATCCTCAGTTAAGAATAAGGGAATGTGATATTCCAAAGACATCTTTTAAAACCCGATATGGTCATTATGAGTTTTTGGTCATGTCCTGTGGTTTGACTAATGCACCAGCAGCGTTCATGGATCTTATGAATAGAGTCTTCAAACCTTATTTAGATATATTTGTTATCGTCTTCATTGATGACATACTAATCTATTCAAGGAATGAAGAAGATCATTCTAGTCATATCAGAATAGTTCTTCAGATTTCGAAAGATAAGGAATTATATCTTAATTCTCGAAGTGTTAATTTTGGCTTGAGTCTGTGGCATTCTTAGGCCATATTGTGTCTGAAGAGGGAATTAAAGTTGATACTCAGAAAATTGAGACAGTGCAGAATTGGCCTAGACCCACATCTCCAACTGATATTAGGAGCTTCTTGGGTTTGGTTGTCTATTATAGAAGGTTTGTAGAGGGTTTTTCATCCATTTCATCCCCTTTGACGAAGTTGACTCAGAAAATAGTGAAATTTCAATGGTCCAAAGCTTGTGAGAAAAATTTTCAGGAATTGAAGAAGAGGTTGACTACTGCCCCAAAGTTAACCTTATCAGAAGGTACTCAAGGTTTTGTGGTGTACTATGATGCATCTAGACTTGGTTTGGGTTGTGTTTTAATGCAGAATTGCAAAGCTATAGCTTATGCCTCCAGACAGTTGAAAGTTCATGAGAAGAACTACCCAACCCATGACTTAGAGTTGGCTGTTGTTGTGTTTTCTTTGAAAATATGGAGCTATTATCTTGATTGTGTTCATGTGGATGTGTTCACCGATCACAAGAGTCTTCAGTATGTGTCCACTCAGAAAGAGCTTAATCTCAGGCAAAGAAGGTTGTCTATGGGTAGTACCACCCATTTTGAGGAGGTAAGGAGTTAGCACAAGAGGTGCATAGACTTGCACGATTAGGAGTTCGATTAATTGGTTCCACAGATGGAGGAGTAGTGGTGATGAATGGGTCTGAATCATCATTAATGCCAAAAATAAAAAGCAAGAGATACCAATACCTTATCTTGCTTGAATTAAAGGCAAATATTCATAAGCAAAAAGGGATGTCTTTTGAACAAGGGGGAGACGGTGTATTGAGATATCAAGGTAAGTGGTAGGTACCAATGGTAGATGATTAAGTTACTTGAAAGTTTCACCGATGAAGGGTGTTATGAGATTTGGAAAGAAGAGGAAGCTCAGTCCCCAGTATATTGGTCCTTATAGAATAGCCAAGAGGATTGGCAATGTAGCTTATGAGTTAGAGCTACCACCAGAGTTAGCATCAATCCATCCGGTGTTCCACATCTCTATGTTGAAGAACTGCATGTGAGATACTTCACTTATCATATCAACTGAGGATATTGGTATCAAGGATAGCTTATCTTAGGAGGAGGTTCCAGTTCAGATTCTAGATCGCCAAGTTCACAAGTTGAGGACTAAGGAAGTAGCATTAAGTCAAAGTTCTATGAAGGAATCAGTTTGTAGAGAAGCTACTTGAGAGGCTAAATAGGATAGGAAGAAGATATACCCACCTCTCTTCGAAGCCGGAGAAGTTCTAAATTAAGGTATTAATCCTTTTTTTGGCATTGATATTAAGTTGGCATGTCAAAATTGCATGGTGCTTATTGGGTGTTTAAACTGTATGTTTGATGTGAAACCCTTAGCCTAGTAAGAGTAATCTCATTCAAGGACAAATGTTACCAAAGGGGAGATATTGTAGCATCTCGCAACTAGAAAGAACTAGAAGGAAGTTTAAAATCTGGAAATAGTTATTTTTTGGAAAGTATAAGGAAATATGGAAAATTTTAAGTAACTTAAGTGAGTTTTTGGTCAACTTCAAATGACCATAACTCCTAGTTCAAGATGACTTAGATGTATTTCCAGATATGGTTGGAAAGCTGTTGAAACGATCTTTCTAATGCCGCTGAGTGAGCACGATTCCGAGTTCTTATGAGTTAGTTACGCTCGTTGAAAGTTGGGTTGTCTGAATAAGGGAAGTCCAATCCGGATTTTAAAAGGGTATTTTGGTCTTTTCCATACCCAATTGGTTTACTAGTTAATTAATTAGGGTCTAAATTGATTTGGTTCAATTTATGCTTTCACAAAAGAGTTAGGGTTTTCGAGAGAAGAGAAAAGAAGAGTAGAAAAGAGGAGAAGAAGCAAGAATTTGTCAACATCGTCCGGATTAGCTTGTGGATTTCGTCGGGGGTCATCCCTATAGAGTATGTGAGTCTCTCATAGTGTTCAGTTCATTCACCCATGAGACAAACATGTTTAGTTTAACGAAATTCTTCCTAATAGAGTTTAAAAGTTGATGTTTTTTACATGAATTCTTGAATTTGAATGTTGTTCTTGAATTGGGATGAATTGAGAAGTTTCTGAGTTTGTTACGTCACATTATAGAGTTGTTTCGAGTTAGGTTCTTAGGTACATTTGTTGGGTATCTTTATCTAAAGGTAATTTGAGAAAAAGAACCGAGGTTGGGTGATTTGGGGCTGGAAAACGAAGAAAAAATTTTGTTTGGTAGCATGTCGCACCACCTGTTCCGAGAATTGAAAATTTTCGCTCCACATCACAGAGCTGACACAAGGTGTTTTTCCTCAAAAGATGTTTTCGAAAACAAAATTTAATTATGCCTCCACATCACGGACCCACCTTCAAATCTTGATATTCGGTCTTTTCTCATGTTTAGCTATCTAAAATCATTCCTAAACAACATGAGATCTTTCCAAATACCAATCATAATCCTTGAATCCATAATTCAATTCAAGGATCAGTTAAGAGTCAAGTCAAGAGTAGTTAAGATCAAAGTCTAGAGAAGTCAAGAGTCAAGTAAGAAAAGTTCATTTCAAGTTTTCTTAAGTCTTTTACAAATGTTTTAACTTTGTTTTAAGACTTAAGTTTTGAGTTCAGTAAAAACTAAAGCTTGAAGTTCATTTCTTCAAAATTATATGGGGACTATGTATTCCCAAAGCGTTTAAAATGTTTTCACATTTAAACAAGAAAGGAAACCTCGATTTCCACAGAGCCTTCGGGCTACCTTTTAGAAAAGAGTAAATGCTTTCATAATTAATCAAGAGGAGAAACTTTGATTTCCAAGATAGCCTTTGGGCTATGTTTTTGAGCACTAATCTCAAATCATAGAAGAAGTATGTTTTTAAACATAAAAGCTAATATTATATTTTTGGGAGTAGTATTGAGGACCGATATGGGGATACGAGTTCACATTAACTCAAGTCTCGATAAACCATGTAGCCATCATGGGTAGAAAAGGGTCATACTTTTTAGATGAATCCCTTTAGCATAGACTAGTGGATCAACTTAGTAGTTCAGGTCCTATACCACAGCACAATATAGGATTGCCCGGGCAACGTGGGGCTTATAACGATATATCATTACTATAGTTATTAAGTGTTGGTTGTCGGTTAGAGAAACTCCCACAACATTAATTGCATGGTTCCTCAAGGGGTTCAGCTCAATATGGATGGGGTATGGGACTTAATTTATGCATTGCACAAGTACACTTTGAAAGGGATCATGATATGTTTTTTATGATTTTATGATTTTATGATTTATGATTATGAGTTGATAGCCTGTTTTAAACAGTTTTCTTTTTGTTTATATTGCACTTGTCTTAAACTATTTTATAATGAAATGAGTTCAGGTAAGTATTCATGAGTTGAGAAGAGCGAAGGTAAGTGTTTCTTTCAGATCCTTTTCAAGCCTATATTATGTTTAGCTTTCCAACTCGCATACTCGTACATTCAATGTACTGATGCCAATTGGCCTACATCGTCTTATGATGGAGACACAGGTAGCTAAGATCAGCATTCCAGCGCACCGTTGATCCAGTGAGCAGTTCAGAGTCAGTCGGTGAGCCTCCTTGCATTCTAGAGGATCTATTTTCATTGCTTTCTAGTTAGTTCATTTGGATGTTGTGGGGTTTGTCCCAATATCCATCTCAGCTGTTTAAAAGGCTTCATAGACAGTCAGATGTTATTTCTTTAGTCTTTTCATTGACATTATTCCATGTCTAGACTTGATTTTGCCTTAATGGCCAGTTGAATGTTTTTTTTATAACATTCCGGTTTGTTATATGAACCTATATTTGTTATGTTTAAGTCTTCCGTTGATTTAAGTAAGCCAAGCCAAGAGTTCTCTTGGGGTCTTCCAGTGCCGGCCAAGTCTAAGGTGTAGGCTCGGGTCGTGACAACTTGTATGTATATGAATGTTGCATTGTTGATCACACTTGTTGTAACTGGGATAATGAATGATGATTGCCATGAAATCATGACTTAAATGTATGATCTTGATGATATACTTGTGATTGTGATTATGGTGTGTGAATGAAATCGGTTACCACATTTCGGCATAACTAACTTGGATCAGATTGACACATTTCGGCATAAATATGGGATCGGTTGCCACGTTCCGATATGCTAACTGTTTGAGTTTGGGTTCCATGTGAGGACCAATGATGTGATATAAAATTTGAAACTGATCGTTGTTCGTAATTGTTGATAATGTTATATATGTTGATATATATGCATATGATTATATTGTTGTCTTGACTTGTTTATGTTTAACTAGAGTAGCATGATCCTACCAGTACACTGTGGTTGTGTACTGATACTGTACTTGCTCTTATTTTTGTTGAATACAGGGCATCTTCAAACGGCTACTGACAGACCTCACTTAGGAGATCGGTGATCGTCACTTCGAATTCAAGGGTGAGCCAATTCTTTCGGCTGCCATGGGATTCTCTTTCGTCTATGTCCTCCATTTCTGGACTTAGAAATTTGTTGTAGTTAGTTGATTAGTCCATTAGTTGGGGGTTGTATCCCTTCTTGTTTAGACTTGGATCATTTGTTAGATGTTTTGGTACATTGACTTTCAAGTTCTAGGTTATTCTTCCACATTGTTAGTTATTATTGTTAGACTTTTGTTAGAGTTTACGGGAAATCTATTTTAATTTCCTTAGTGTTGATTTAAATGCCTTAGTTTTTAGATTATTAACTTGATTTGGGTTGAAGTAGTGGTTCTCCCACCGAAAAGTTAGTGTGGGTGCCAATCACGACGGTCTGGGTCGTGACAAAGTTGGTATCCGAGCCTAGGTTCATTGATCTCGATGTACCGAAATGAGTCTAATAGAGTCTCATGTAATGGTACGGGGACGCCTTTACTTTTCTTTGAAAGGCTATAGGACTTTAGGAAATCTCTTTACTTTTCTCCTGTCTCCTTTCGTGCTATGACTTGATTCCAATTAGTATCTAGCGATTCAAATTGGTATCTAACCTCCTTCACGCTTCTGTCTGAAGATGGTTAATACTAGGTAAAATGATGTTAGGCCCATAGCTCCTATCAATGCTCCAGCTGAGGAATCTGTTGTGAGAGGTCACGATCGAGGCCAGGGTAGTGGAAGAGTTAGGGGTATAGGCTGTGGGAGAGTAGCGCCTACTGTGAATGAGGTACCGATTGATAATGTTCCTATGAATAAGAACCCTCATGTGCATAATGAGGAGATAGAAAAGGATATTGAGGTTCGAGATGTTGAGGAAAATGGACAAAAGAAAGAGGTACCAATGGAGTCTGCGGTTGTTCCTTCCATCGATTTGGTGTTAGCCCAACAGATTATGGTGTTCTTGAAAGGGTTAGTTGGTCCTGGAGTGCTTCCATCTGCTAAAAAAACTCAAGCTCTTACTAATCCTCCTGTTGCTAGCACTGCGCCAAGATGGGTGGAAATGTAGGTACTGAACTTTTCTTCCGTCCTTTGTTGGGTTCCATTATGACCGGTAATGAGCATGACATGTTGACTATGTTCTTGAAGCTTAAGCCTCCGGTATTTCTTGGTTCTGAAACTGAAGATCCTTATGAGTTTATCTTATACTGTTATGAGAGGCTGCATGAATTGGGTATTGTTCACTAACATAGGGTTCATTTGTGTCTTTCCAACTTCAAGGGGAGGCTAAGCAATGGTGGAGATTTTATATGGTGTGCAGATCTTCTACTTTACCTCCACTTACTTGGACCCAATTTCATGCTCTGTTTCAACAAAAGTATGTGCCTAAAACCTTGAGGGATCGTAAGAAAGATGAGTTTTTGGCTTTAGAGAAAGGTGGAATGTATGTGGCTGTTTATTAGGCCAAGTTTCATGCTTTATCTAGATATGCTACGTAGTTGGTTACTACTGAGGAGAGGATCCGGCTATTTATTAGAGGTTTGAATTCTGAGTTGTAAGTATTTTCTGTTCATATGATCTCTGCAGGGAGGAGCTTTAATGAGGTGACAAACTATGTAAAGAAAGTGAAGGGGGTGAGGCGTGACGGTCAAGCTAAGGCGTGGGTGAAAAAGGGCCAAGAACTTGGGTAGCTTTCAAGTTTTTTATTCCAAGGGGACTGGAAGGCCAACACTTGCAGCTAAGCCAATTTGGTCTGCTATGCCCGCGTGTACAGGTTGTTACTCGGAAACTCCATCTCATAATTTTAAGGATAGCAAAGAAGTCGTGCCTTTGACGGGCGGCAGACCATCTTTTGATTATATTTGTTACAACTATGGATAACTTAGGCATATGATGAGAGATTGTCCCCACCCACGTGTGTTAGATTCCGCGTATCAGTAGTCTAGAGCAGTGGTACCAGTGGGGAATGGTAATAATGGTAGAAGACATCTACAAGGTGGACGATGAGCTAATCAGCGAGGCTGTGGAGGTAGAGGAAATGGTAACGGAGATAGGGTTAATGCGCAATCAGGCAGGGAAATAGCTCTTCATGATGATAGGGATCAGTGGTATGCTTTTTCGGGCAAAAATGAGGCAGAGCTGTCTGATGCGGTGATCACATGTACTATTCTTGTCTGTGACTGGATGGCTAATGTGTTATTTGATTCGGGTTCTACTTATTCATATGTATCTGTGCGATTTGCCTCCCAGTTTGATATGATTTGTGATGTACTTGATGCCTCTATTCATGTTTCTACCCAGTTGGAGAGTCAGTCATAGTCACCCATGTCTATCATGCTTGTCCTATTTTTTTTATGGGTTTTCAAACTTGGGATGATTTGGTGATTTTGGATATTATTGACTTTGACATAATCTTAGGCATGACTTGATTGTCTCCCTATTATGATGTCCTAGTTTGTAACTCTAGAAATTCCGGGAAGGGAAAAATTAGAGTGGGAATAGGTGTACAAGCCTAAGGAAGCTAAGATTATATCCTCAATTTGGGCTAGTAAATTAGTAGAGAAGGGTTTTTTGGTTTATTTGGCTCATGTTAGGGATGTTGAGATTGAGGCTCCATCCATTGGGTCTATTCATGTGGTGTTTGAATTTAGTGAAGTGTTTCCAAATGATTTGCCTGGTATGCCTTCGGATAGAGATATAGATTTTTGCATTGATTTAGAGCCTAGTACACGCCTTATTTATATCCCTCCATATCGCATGGCTTCTGCAGAATTAAGAGAGCTTAAGGCTCAAATCCAAGGGTTTATTCATCCTAGTGCTTCCCCTTGGGGTGCTCCGGTGTTATTTGTTAAGAAAACTGATGGTAGTATGAGGATGTCTATAGATTATCGGTAATTAAATAGTCACTATTCAAAACAGGTATCATTTGCCTCGAATAGATAATCTTTTTGACCAATTGCAAGGTGCATCAGTTTTCTCTAAGATTGATTTGAGATCCGATTACCATCAATTGAAAATTAGGCCTGAAGACATACCCAAGATGGCGTTTAAAACTCGTTATGGGCACTATGACTTTTTTGTTATGTCTTTTGGTTTGACCAATGCGCCTTCAACTTTCATGAGTTTGGTGAATGGGGTGTTCAAACCATTTCTTGATTCGTTCGTTATAGTTTTTATTGATGTATTTTGGTTTATTCAAAAAGTGAAGAAAAGCATGCCAACTATCTTTGTATTGTTTTGGGTGTTCTCGAGAAGCAAAAGTTATATGCTAAATTTTCTAAGTGTGAAATTTGGTTAAAATCGGTATCATTTTTGGGATATGTAGTTTCAAAAGAAAGGGTAATGGTAGATCCTCCAAAGATTGAAGCGATTAAGAATTGGGTTAGGTCTAGCTCTGTGATGGATGTTAGGAGTTTTGTGGGACTAGCTAGCTATTATTGTCGATTTGTTAAGAATTTTGCTTCCATTGCTACTCACTTGACTAATTTGACAAAAAAGGAGATACCATTTGAATGGACTGAAAAGTGTGAAGAGACCTTTAAAAAGCTCAAGACTCTCTTGACCACCGCGCCCATTCTAGCGTTGCCGGTTGAAGGTAAAAATTTTATTGTTTATTGTGATGCTTCACATTCTGGTTTGGGTGTTGTGTTGATGTAGGATAAGAATGTTATAGCTTATGGCTCATGTCAATTAAAGGTGCATGAGAGGAATTACCTAACACATGATTTAGAGGTGGCAGCAGTAGTGTTTGCTCTTAAAATATGGCGGCATTACCTCTATGGGGTCAAGTGTGAGGTTTTACTGATCATCGTAGTTTGCAACATGTGTTCACTCAAAAGGATCTGAATTTGAGACAGCGAAGGTGGATGGAGTTACTTAAAGATTATGACGTGACCATTCAATACCATCCGGGCAAGGCTAATGTGGTGGCAGACGCTTTGAGTCAGAAAGTGGTGAGTATGGATAGTTTATTTTGCTTAAGTGTATCCAACCGACCTTTAGCTAAGGAAATTCAGACCTTAGAGTCTATGTTCATGTAGTTGGGCATCTCAAAAAGAGGTGGGGTGATAGCTAGTATTGAAGTAAGGGTCACTTTCATTGAAGAGATCAAGGCCAAACAATTTGAGGATGAGAACTTGGAGGAGCTTAGAAAGAACATTGTGATTGGTAAGGCGCAAGAGACCACTCTTGATACGGATGGTGTACTCAATTTTAAAGGAAGAATATATGTTCCTAGAGTAGATGACTTGATTGAGAAATTATTGGCAGAGTCTCATGGTTCGCGATATTCGATTTATTCGGGTGTGATCAAGATGTATAGAGATTTGAAGCGAATTTACTTGTGGCTGGGCATGAAGAAAGACATAGTGGAGTTTGTGGCGAAGTGTCAAAGTTGTCAACAAGTGAAGTATGAAATTCAAAGGCCCATAGGTTTACTTCAAAGAATGTCAGTTCCAGAATGGAAGTGGGAAAGAATAGCCATGGATTTTGTGGTTGTTCTTCCCAAGACTTTGGGGAAGTTTGATTCTATTTGGGTAGTGGTTGATAGATTGACTAAGCCAGCCCATTTTATTTTGGTAAGAATACATTATAATGTTGAACAATTGGCTAAAGTGTATGTGAAAGAGATAGTGAGGTTGCATGGGGTGACCCTCTCTATCATCTCAGATCGTGGTACCCGATTCATATCCAAGTTTTGGAGGAAAATACATGATAAATTGGGCACACAACTCACCTTTAGTACAACCTTTCATCCACAGACGGATGGACAATCAGAGAGGACTATTCAAGTATTGGAAGACATGTTGAGGGCATGTGTGATTGATTTCGGAGGGCATTGGAATAAGTTCTTACCTTTGTGTGAATTTTGCTGTAGTAATAGTTATCACTCCAGCATAGATATGGCACCATTTGAAGCACTCTATTGGAGGGGATGTAGATCACCCATATGACGGTTTGAGGCTGGGGATGTGAAACCTTTGGGGGTTGATTTAGTGAAGGATGCTTAAGATAAGGTGAGGAGTATTCAAGCTAAGCTTCTTGTAACCCAGAGTAGACAAAAGAAGTATGCGGATCATAAGGTAAGATACATGGCGTTTCACTCCAATGAAAATGTTCTTCTTAAGGTATCACCCATGAAAGGGGTGATGATATTTGGTAAGAAGGGCAAGCTAAGTCCTAGATACATTGGTCCATTTAAAATTCGTGAATGTGTGGGACCGATGGCGTATAGATTGGCTTTACCTCCTAATTTATCGAGTGTTCATCGGGTGTTTCATGTATCCATGCTGAAGAGGTTTCATGGTGTTAGGGATTATATCATTAAGTGGGACTCAATTGTGTTAGACAAGGACCTCCAATATGAGGAGGAACCGATTGCAATCCTTGATCGTGATGTACGCAAGTTGAGGACCAAGGAGATTAAGTCCATGAAGGTTGAATGGAGGCATCGTCCAGTTGACGAAGCTAGTTGGGACACCAAGAGGGACATGCCAGAGAAGTATCCCCAATTGTTCGTCGATTCAGGTACTACTTCATTCTTTCCTTAGCCTACTTTTCCTAAATTTTGTCACTCGGGGACGAGTGATGGGTAAATTGGTATCTATTGTAACGACCCGTTCCTACCGTTATAGAAAAGCCAGCGGGGGAAAATTTGGGGCCAAAAAACTTTTTCATAGAATTTGGATTTTTCCAAACCTTGTCCAGACTTGGAAGAAATCGTAGTCTTTGAGGTGTAAAGAAATATGGTAATAATCGAGTGGATGTCTTTTGGTTTTGATTACATGAGTAGTTAGATAACTCGTTAGGGAATTCGTATGACTTTACAGAATTGAATTTGGGCGAGTAGAACTCCTTGAATCAATCTTAGCGTAAAGGGTGTTTTCTGATCGTCATGGGTTAGAGGTGTGTTGTGAAATGGGATTCTGGAAGTCTTTTAATTAGCTCTCTGGTTCCGTTTGGACCGCTTTGGTGGGATAGTTTTCGCTCTAGCGTGGCCGCTGCAACGGGATGATGGTCGCTGTGGCGGGTACAACGAGACTCAAAATCGTAGATGAAAGATGAATAACTCACTGTTACGCGGAAGCCACTGGGGCGGGGGTTCTGGTCACTTTAGTGGGGCCGCTACAATGCAGTGAGCGCCGCTGCAGTGGGTCCGACGTGACTTAAAGTCATAAATAAACCTTTAAACGACCTTATTTGGCACTTTTCGACTTTTAGAGATAAGGAACAAACCCCAAGCGACTCTTACTCGTTTTCACCATTCTTGAGGCTAAAGGTAAGCTTTTCACTCCCCGAATCCATTTTTCAATTCGTAGAACGTAATAAAATTGGTGAATTTTGATGGGGGGTGGGTGTTTGTTATAGATTCTATGGTGGTAACAACCCTAAATTGGATAATTGGGATAATGGGTTTGATCTAGGGTTCATAGAATTGTTAGTAATCCAGGTAATTATTGATTGTTTATTGATTACCGTAGTATATTGATTGTTGGTAGACCAAGAACAAGAGGAACGAATCCAAAAAGGGAAGGATCAAGTTTCTTAGGGTTTCAAGCTTGTTTCGAGGTAGGTGATGGTTGTGATTCTATGAATGTGTGATGTATGCTTGTTCTTGCTTCATTATGATGCTTGTATGTATATGAATATTGCAATGTTGATCACACTTGTTGTGACTGAGATAATGAATGATGATTGCCATGAAATCGTGACTTAAATGTATGATCTTGATGATATACTTGTGATTGTGAATGTGGTGTGTGAATGGGATCGGTTGCCACGTTCTGGCATAACTAACCTGGATCGGATTGCCACGTTTCGGCATAAATATATGATCTGTTGCCACGTTCCGGAATGCTAACTGTTTGAGTTTAGGTTCCATGAGAGGACCAATTATGTGATATAAAATGTGAAACTGATCGCTGTTCGTAATTGTTGATAATGTTGTATATGTTGATATATATGCCTATGATTATATTGTTGTCTTGACTTGTTTATGTTTCACTAGTGGGATAGCCGCGTTATCCTACCAGTACATTGTGGTTGTGTACAAATACTGCACTTGATCTTATTTTTATTGAGTATAGGGCATCTTCAAACAGCAACTGACAGACCTCGCTTAGGAGATCAGTGATCATCACTTCGAATTCAAGGGTGAGGCAATTCTTCCGAGCTGCCATGGGATTTTCTTTCGTCTATGTCCACCATTTCTGGACTTAGACATTTGTTCTAGTTAGTTGATTAGTCCATTAGTTGGGCGTTGTATCCCTTCTTGTTTAGACTTGGATCATTTGTTAGAAGTTTTGGTACATTGACTTTCATGTTCTAGGTTATTCTTCAGCATTGTTAGTTATTGTGGTTAGACTTTTGTTAGAGTTTATGGGAACTCTATTTTAATTTCCTTAGTGTTGATTTAAATGCCTTAGTTTTTAGATTATTTGCTTGGTTTGGGTTGTAATAGTGGTTCTCTCACTGGAGTGTTAGTGTGGGTGCCAATCACGACGGGCTGGGTCGTGACATAAGATTGCACCTTAGTATCTAAATTGGATCATGAATATTGAATAAGCATACAGAAAAATTATAGAAAACTACCCAGAAGAACAAATGGCAATTACAAACAATGAAAGTGCAATACTAAAGAAAGATTGCCTTAAAAGCTCAAAAAAAAAGCATAAATAGCTCACAATTTGAACGATAAATTTCTTAATATGAAATAAAGAATGAGAACCATTACAAAGAAAAATTGTATAATTTTAGAGAGAGAAATTATGTAAAATATTTATAAACCTAGAAAGCAATGAAAGAAAACAATGGTATGCAAATGAAGGGAAAACATATTAGTGAGCATTTACACATGTTTGATGAGAAAGAGGTACAATACACGACAAAAAAAATGTTCAATGACCGATCAAACTCGTCCAGGTTTATAGTACAACTCACAGTGTTGTTGGTACAATTATTAATTGATTAACCCTTATTTAGAAGAGGGAGTTGGAAAGGACGAACACAGCTCCAAAAATTTGTTCCAAATGTAATTCAAGTTGTACTATGTTAGGGCCCACTTTATTAAACAAGTACTATACTAGCTTTGATAATACATAAAGTATTAATTATAACCTGGCGTGTAATTTCTTTTAAGTCCCCACGTGTCTTTGTTAATAAAATTTATAGTTCCTGTGATATTGAAAGTTTATTTGACAGGGTTTTCTTCTGGCCAACATTGAACTCTCAATCTCTGCTCTCGTTTTCAATTTTCACTTTCTTATTCTTTCTCTCAATCATAGTAATGAAGTTGTTGGATTGAAGTTTCAATTTCTCTGCTTCTCAGGTATTCAGTTCTTAATCATTGTTACATAATGTCTTCTTATATCCTCCGATAGTTTCCTCAATTCTTCGAAAATATTTAGTCATCAAAGCTTTTTAATGTTTTAGTGGAAGAAAGTGATAAGCTAGGTCATCGGAATGATGACGAAGTGGATGAAGGTTGCCAAGAATTGGGAACACATGCAAATTTCCGCCCAAAATTCTAATGCCTAAATTCATTGTAAAAACATTGTCTCTTCATATTTAAAAGTATTTCAAGAAAATTAGTCATTATTCCTATGACTTATCTCTATACGGATTTAATTGAACTTTATAAGTTGATTCCTCTTTCTTAGTTATTTCTGCACGTGTCGCATAATTTCAAGAGATGTTCTTTTTTTCTTTCTTTATATTCGATAATTGTCAGTTCTATTGTGGTTTTGTTAAAGCATTGAATTTTAAGTTATAAGTTTGTAGCTAAGGTTTATATTAGTATTGTCATAACCTTTGCGGCTATGTTGAGAATGATGTCGGTAATTCATGGTTTCAGATGATAACCATGGCAATGATTCTTCTTAATATAGAAATTTGATAAATTTCAGTTAAATTTTGGTTTGATAGGTTTGACCTATAGAGATAGTAAATTTCATAAACTAATCTCTTCATTTTTGTTAGAAATTATTTCAGTTTTTCCTGTCAGAAATTATTTCAGTGATTTACCAAAGGATTTAACTTTTGGTTAGTATACTTTGTATTAGAAGTGAGACTTTTGAAGGACCAACACATATTCCACTAATTGTACTGCATGCTTTATAAATAATATTTTTCAATCTTGCATCATTTTTAGGCCTGTAAATTGTTGTAAATGTTAATGTCTATATTGATGAGACTAAATTATATCTCCATACAAGTTAATTGTTATCACTATAGGTGTAAGTACCTCTTCGTCTTCCAAAATTAAATTTTGGAATCTGAGTTTTTTCTCTAAGCTTACTCAGTGCCGGCTCTATGCTTTGGAAAATAAGGTTTTTGCCGTAGGCACCCAAATTTTTATCAAGAATAAATTATGAGTTAAAATTTCTACACAAAAATTGATTATTTATGATAAAAAGTATAGTTTTTTAAAATATATATTGGTTTACCCACTTTAACATCTTTTGTACTTTGTTAAAAATAAGAATTAATAGTGAAAAGTGTTGAACAAAGTGAGTTACAAATTCTTTTTTATTTCTTTTTAAATTTTAATTTTCAAGCATTACTAAAAGCATATTAAAATGGTATATATCAAGTCGTCAACTTCTTGGGTCAAATTCTATCGTTCTAACTCTTATCTTTATTTAATATTTGTCACTTATTACTAATAGAATTATGTTAACATTTGATATAATAATTGCCTCACTGAAAGGATGTTTTTCAATGTTGAGTTAATAAAATCTTACCTAAAACTAATAACTAAAAAAACAATATTAAAGTACTAATAATCTTTATCTAAATAGTGTAAGAAAAATAAATTTAGAATAAATACATATATGAAGTTTGTTTATATTTTAGGCCTCGAATTGAAATTTCGCTTTAGACCCCCAATCATGTTGAGTCACCCCTGGGATTACGCTTGCTCTACTCATATCCAGAATTTGTACTTAACATGTCCAATCCGGTGTTTCGGTTGTTATTCAATCGATGCTCAATCGTAGCGACATATGCCTGCTAGGAAAATGGCTTTATCAACAATAGCGGCAAGAAGTATTGTACAAATCATTCATATAACATTGCTTCTCAATAAGGTTCACCAAATAAAATATTTATTTGGTAAAATTTTAGAAAAAAATAGAAACATGCAACTTGAAAATTTTCCCAGAAATCATTAAACCATAAAAAATAGACTTAAAATTTTCAATATAAATGGGACTTCTTGGACGAACACTTCATTAAATCATTGGACCAAAAGCTATTTATATTGTACTTTGATGCATTTAAAATTTTATTGTTTGTGGCCCAATTTCATTGGCTATAAAATTTCATGCATTTTTCGAGAGACATCTGTATTACGAAATGTCAGACGTGTCTTTATATTCTTGTTGATTATACTTGCTACAAAACATAGACCTTGGCTTTCTCTTTCCACTTCCCACAACTCGCTTCATCTTCCATCCTTTGAAAGTGTTAGCTCTCTTCATCTTCCATCTTCTGAAAGTGTTGCTGCAGTTTAAGGTATTTCTTATCCCTTTGTACTTCTTCTCTCTTCAATTTTCTTTGTGCGCAAATGATAAACTGAGAATGACAGTTGGATTTTTGTTTCTAATTAAAGGGAAAAATCAAAATGGGTCATTTCTAATAAGGGGTAATACATGGCTGAAAATTTTATTTTTCCATTCAAATTTCTTTCTTACCAAATGGGTAAATCAAAATGAAAGTACGTATCTTCAGTGCTTTTCCCAATTTTGGTCGTCAACAAAGGGAATAATCGAAATGGTATTTCTATTCATTCAATAGACAAATTCAGTTTCTTTGTTGATATTGAATTTGTATTTATGCTTATGTCATTTGGTTGATGTACATGTTTTGAATTGTGAGTGTATCTTAGGATACTTTTCAGCATTGATGACCTCTATGAATTTAACCACTCTATTTGAGATCCCATTTCTTGGGTGGAAAGTCTCAAATTGGAAATAAAGATGTGAGTTTGACGATCTTGATGTTAAAATATGTGATATATCCGTCCTCAATTGTTGCTTCACATGTTTTTTCACCCCTTGCAATAAATTTTGAGCCGTCTGTTGTAGCTTCACGTTAATCATCATAAAAAAATTGACATCTTTTTGGGTTCAAAACAATGTTTTAATCTCGCACCAACGTGTGAATTTTAGTCTTTTCCATAAACGTTCTAACATGGACAAGTTATTGCTCAAGATGATATCAAAATCTAATTAACGGAATGAGATATTTATTCAAAAACAACTCTTTTAATCTGATGATTTTTAGTCATAGTGACCTATTTGATAATTCTCATAGTTGTCAATAACAACAACATACCCAGTCAAATTCCACAAATAGAGTATGGAGAGGATAAAGTATAAGAAGATCTTATCTCTACCTCATGAAAGTAGAGAAGTTGTTTCCGAAATTTTCATAGTTGTCGAATTGTCTTATTATGTTGGTATAATCGAATAAGAAGTGTCTTGTAGAAGTAATTGAAGGAGTTGCAGTAGGAAAAATTAGTGTTCCAACAAAATAGTATTCTGGCACGACAACAGATGAGGTCACCTACTTTTATTTCGAGCTCTTATGGATTTAACTCCTTTGCAATTAAAGACGTATGATATACGTGACAATTAATACTTTTGGATCCTTGCTCACTTTTATAACTATACCTCGAGTTAGCTATTATGGCAGAAAACAATCAAGGTTTAAAGACAGAACAAGAAGTAGGCTAAACTATGGGAAGGGTTGATTTCAGATTCTCTTGATTTTCAAGTCCTTCAGGTACAATATTACATACTTGTTTCAGGTTCTTCAAATTTTGGCCCCTTTTTGTTCAGAAGGGACCATAGTGTTCTGTTTAGTGTACTGATAATGGTTAGTGAAGATTATGGTGTTGTCTATTGTATTTAGTGCATACTGCATTTGATCACTTCTTTTAAGTCATGGCAAAAAATAGGTAAGTAAACATTTATTTAGATGTGCTAAGGTGAGGAATTGCATTCAGCTTCTTCGCGAGATGCAACTAGAAGTGAGATATACAATGCACAAATAAAATATAAAGAAAAAGGGCGAGTGCGACATTTTATTGTTGTTAGCATTGGTAGCCAAATACATCTGAATATGAGAAGAAAATGTCAAATATGTGAGGATTATGAATTAAAAGCACATTTTTATGTTTCTTAAAGCTGAAAGCAAAAAACACTTGCTGATTTACAAGTTTCAAGACGAAGTAAACTCAAAGCCCCATTCCTATTCTTACTGTTGACAAATGTCTATTATAGTGTGTAACATCATAACCATGAAGAATAAGAGAAATGCAGTATATTGTTCATTTATGCTTTTCTAACATCTAGATTGGAAAAACAATTATTCTACTTCTATCTCACTGTACTTCTCATTTCAAGGTACACTAACAATATGAGTTAGAAGGAGATGATCTACGTGGATATAACAGACAACCGATTGAGTTCAATTCTCAAGTTAACTATGCCTAAGATCTGAGGATTAGATAAGCAATTTTGATAGTCATTACTGGTGTTATCTTAATTTTCATGTATGGAAAGCCTAATTGTCTTAAGAATAACACCAGTATCTATAGTTATGTTGTTATAGGTTCAGACAAACATTTCTCTCCTTAGTTGAGGGTTGGAGTAAGTACCTTGGCTAATTGTTACAACTTAAATCTGATTTGTCATTTTTAGCCCCGTAGGTTGTAGTTAAATTGACCTTTAAAAAGCACGGTATCTAATGTTGTGATCTTTCATTGACTGTCTATATTTACTCTATTTTGTCATCTAGCATTGATCAACCTTTGCAGATAATCGACTTTTCCTTGCATCAATCTTATCAACATATGTAATTTTTGCTTTATTTTTTTTATGTGCTTCTTTTGAACCCTTTTTTTAATGTTCACTGCTATCCTTCATCATCAAATGATTATGCACAACATCCACAACTTGAAAATATAAAATGTTGGGCCAATGCTAGCAATGTAGCTACCTCGGTGGAGTTGGAAAGAGGTTGCCAAGACCTTTTATTTGATATCTTATGGGCCACCTAGCTCATCCTGTACTAAAAGTTATGGTCGTTTGAAGTTGACTCAAAACTCACAACTTAAGCATAACTTGCAATATTTTAGATTTTGGTATTTCCAATTTAGTTCTTTCTAATTTTAGCTCTTCCAAATACCAAGGTGTTACAAAAATAAACTCATATAAATAGAAAATTACTTTTAAGGCACCAAACTTTAATATTTTTTTAGATCATACAATGGACTACTTTATTAATAGTATATCTACATATAATATATTAATTTGTGAGTGCACAAATAGAAATTACTAACATTGCAACCTACAATAGTCGATAATTATTGTGTTGAGCTATTTTTAATAGTACTCTAATTTTTATTTGCATTGTTAATTAGCTGCTTAAACTTGATCTCACCAATAGGATCGGAGCTATGGATTGGACACCCTTCGCCGAACAATTATATGATATATATAGGTCAATATTACTTTTTTTAAAATCAAATTTGAGCTCGAAGCTCGTTTATTTAATCATAAATATAAAAAATACATGTCTGCCTGGCCTAACTTTGGAAAGGAATTTTAGCCCAAATATATCAATACCCTTTTTATTTCTCACCCTATTTTTAACACTTTCCCTAACATTTGTTTCCAAATCCTCCTCTTTCTTATTCTTCTCCGCACTGCTTTCATGATTCTCCTTTGTCTCCTTTAGATCATCAGCATTCAAGCATGGTGGTGTACCACTACACATTTTCAACAACTTCAATAGGACAACCATGTTTGATGTTATCCCGAGTCATGGTTAAGGGGTTTAGGGGTCAACCATCAAGGTATGACTCCCCATGGACCACCCTAGGGATCCTTGAGGAGGACCCTAAGGCTAACCCCTAAGACCCCAAAGAAAGTTTGGAGTCACCAAAATGTGGTGACCTATTGATGGGGTTCATGCCCTGTAGGTCCATCCACGGTTCGTGGATGGCCACCGTAGGTCGAATCTTGCTGAATATTTGAAGACCAAGCCCCATCCACGAACCATGGACAGCCAGGATGGTCCATGGACCCATATATTGTCCGTGGATTGGGTCCGTGAACAATGCATGTACAATATGTCTTAGGTTCGGACAAGGCAAGGGTCATTTGGTAAATTGCTTATTAACTATTTTAAGCGCTTGGACGGTTAATTTAGGGTTATTAAGGTATTTTAAGAGATTTAAAATATTTAATTGGTATTTTATATTTCATCATTTACTTTTTCCCAAATCAAAACCCTCTCTCCCAAAATATCTTCTCTATAAGAACTCCATTTAAGACAAAGAGGAGAAGAAGACCAAAGGCTTGAAGAGGAAGGCTTTTGGGTAGATTTTCATGGGATTATTAAAGTATAAGGTATGATGATCCTTTATCTAGGGTTAGTTTTCACCGTATAGTCAATTTCAAAGAAGTTTTCAAGGTTTCCAAGTTACACAAAACCTTTAGTTTTACTCAACCTCATGGGTTCCTGCATCAAACATTTTCAAATGATAAACTATGATTATATTGATGTTTAATTGATGATTTAATACGAAAATACTCTATGAACCCACGATTTTAATAAATTCCTAAATTGTGCCTTATGAAGTGGGTTTTTTGATTTGGAATGAATGATGATGGATTTATACGTAGATTGATTTAGATTGTTGACTTGTATCATCATCTATGACTAATTATAGTGAATTATTGATGAATTGAGGATTTGTGATCATAGCCTTGAAAGGGGAAGTTTTACCTAAGTACTTGTTGTAGTAAACTTGTGTTAGAGATGTTGATCCACTTGAAAGGTAGAGGTGTTTAATTATGATGTAGTTACTTGATATTAGTATAATTCTACATGTATTCTTGATTTATCCTAAAATTCTAGGGTTATGGCAAGCAAGAGGTAAATTGAGGGTTTAAATGTGATCCTCCTAGAACGATGGATTCTCAATGTAATGCCTTTGATTAGATCACCTAGACTCGAATTGGTTTAGGGTAATGCTTCTAAACATGAATTGACTTGATGATAATATTATGTGCATGTTGATGAATACTTTAAGCATAAAGTGCCAATCATGATGTGATTAATGTATTGATGAGATGTCAGATCATAGTATTGCCTTATCAATTGTGCTATTGCTATATGTTGGGATGAGTTGATCCATAACCCTTGAAAGTCATATTGTGAAGGTTTGTGCATGTTGACAAGATTGTGTGTGAACTCATGATTTACTTGGAAATTGAAGGTCACCTGAAAATTGAGTATTTTGTAGTATTGTTGAAAGGCCATTCTTCTGTTACCCTTACACTTAATTATGAATAAAGTGTCTAGGATAATAATGTTGTTTTTTATGTCATTGCAAGAACAATTACACACACACTCCATGCATAAACATGATTATGATGTATCAATGGTGTTAATTGAAAGTATAGTTCTCATATGCACCTTTACACATTATTATGCATGAAATGTACACAACCATGTTGATCTTATTGTGTTGATTGAAAGTGCATTATCATGAGAACACATGATCTTAGTGTGATAGTTATTCTCACATACTAATGTTGATTCTAAGGTGAAAGGTGGTTCTCACTTAAATGAATCTATGAGCTATTTTAGTAAGTTGTATTGAACGACGGGTAAAGGTTGTGTGAAGGTTTAGTGATGTTTAGCTCCGACCTTAGAATTGAAAGCAGTGATGTTGTAATGAGTTTGTATAAGCTTACCCCTATGGGGGAGATTATGTGTTTAGGTGATAAGGTCATTGAGTGTCCTTGATGTCTATATGTTAGGCTTGATGGATGTTCTCACCTAAAGAGGTGTAGTGAGTTTGAGGAGTTTAGACCCGATGTGGTAGACTCATATGAGACCTTAAGTTGTGTCAGTAAGGTTGGTTGTGAGCAATAAGTTGCTTAATGAGGACCTTCCTAGTTTAAAATCTCCAGTATGTTAATGGTTCCTTATAGTGTAAATGTGTTATTGAGGTTCCTATGTTGTTTCCTGTTAGCCTCAGTTGGGTTTACCCTTAAGTGGGGGATGGTATGATGAATAGTAAGGTTGTTGAGGGTGTTGATATCCTTATCTCTTTTCCTTCTATTCTTATTCAAGCTTGAGACCCAGAGTTCCTTGTAGCTTGTTTCATGTTTTGGAGTTTTGTGTGATATTTAGTTTCCATAGCCTCCCTATTGTTGTGCATATTCTATTTGAATTCTTGTTTATATGAGAAAATGAGTTTTCAAAATTGTGTTCCTCATGTTAATATGCATCTATGATGAGTTGCCTAATGTTTCATGAGTTGACTTGGTGAGCATGCCTAAATGTGCTTTTAAGAGAAAATTGCATATTGTGCTTAATGATGTTGTGTGGAGCATGATGTGATTTGGAGAAGGAAGTTCCTCCATAATAATGAAATGAAGAATGTGAAGTTTTGATGCATAATGAGTTTGTAGTAGTTCCTACCTTCTTGTTGTGTTTTGAGCTTATTGATGTGGAGTTGATGTTTGCTCCTAGTTGTGTGCTTTTTTATTGATGTTGGATGCATGATTGTGGGCTGCTAGTCTTCAGTCGTTACCCCTGATGTGTTTAAAGTGTAATTCGAGGATGAATGTTCTTAAGTGGGGGGTAATGTAACGACTCTAATTATGAACTAGTAAAACTAGAGCCTAAGACGTGTGCGTTTGAGTTCGGTGTGAGGTTTGATGGTGTTTGATGTTGTCCCGAGTCATGGTTGAGGAGTTCAAGGGTCAAAATTTAAGGTACGACTCCCCATGGACCAACCTAGGGGTCCTTGAGGAGGACCCTAAGGCTAACTCCCAAGACCCAAAAGAAAGTTTGGAGTCACCAAAATGTGGTGACCTACGGATGGGGTTCACGCCCCGTAGGTCCATCCACGGTTCGTGGATGGCTGCCCTAGGTCGAACCTTGCTGAAGCCTTGAAGACCAAGCCCCAGCCATGAACCACAGACAGCCAGGATGGTCCGTGGACCCATCTACTGTCCGTAGATTGGGTCAGTGGACCATGCACGTGCAATTTGTCTTGGGTTCGTATGGTGAATTTCTTATCAATTGTTTTACGTGCTTGGACGGTTAATTTAGGGTTTTTAAGTTATTTTAAGAGTATTAAAACATTTAATTGGTATTTTAGATTTCATATTTACTTTTCCCTAAATAAAAACCCTCTCTCCCAAAATATCTTCTCTCTAAGAACTCCATTTAAGACCAAGACGAGAAGAACACCTAGGGATTGAAGATGAAGTATTTTGGGTAGATTTTCGTGGGATTCTTCAAGTATAAGGTATGGTGATTCTTCATCTAAGGTTAGTTTTCACCCTAGAGTCAATTTCAAATTGGTTTTCTAGGTTTTCAAGTTACACAAAACCCTGAGTTTTACTCAACCTCGTGGGTTCTTGCATCAAATGTTTTCAAATGATAAACAATGATTATATTGATGTTTAACTGATAATTTAAGATGAAAAAACTCTATGAACCCACGATTTCTCTAAATTCCTAAATTGTGCCTTATGAAGTGGGCTTGTTGATTATGAATGAATATTGATGGATTTATGCCTAGATTGATTTAGATTGTTGAGTTGTATCATCATCTATGACTAATTATGGTGAATTGAGCATTTGTGATCATAGCTTTGAAAGGTGAAGTTTGACCTAAGTACTTGTTGTAGTAAACTTGTGTTAGAGATGTTGATCCACTTGAAAGGTGGAGGTGTTTAATTATGATGTAGTTACTTGATGGTAGTATAATTCTACATGTATACTTGATTAACCTAAGATTCTAGGGTTATGTCATGAAAGAGGCAAATTGAAGGTTTAAATGTGATCCTCCTAGAATGATGAATTCTCAATGTAATGCCTTAGATTAGATCACCTAGACTTGAATTGGTTTAGGGTAATGCTTCTAAACATGAATTGACTCTATCATGATATTAAGTGCAAGTTGATGAATACTTGAAGAATAAAGTGCCAATCATGATGTGATTAATGTATTGATGAGTTGTCGGATCATGGTATTCTGTTATCTATTATGCTATTGCTATATGTTGGGATGAGTTGATACATAACCCTTGAAGGGCATATTGTGAAGGTTTGTGCATGTGGACAAGATTGTGTGTCAACTCATGATTTACTTGAAAGTTGAAAGTCACATTAATATTATGTATATTGTGGTATTGTTGAAAGGCCAGTCTTCCCTTACCCTTACACTTAAATATTAATGAAGTGTCTACGATGATGATGTTGATGTTTGTGTCATTGCAGGGACAATTACACACACACTCCATGCATAAACATGATTATGATGTATCAATGGTGTTAATTGAAAGTATAGTTCTCATATGCACCTTTACATATTGTTATGCATGAAATGTACATAACCATGTTGATCCTATTGTGTTGATTGAAAGTCCATTCTCATGAGAACACATGATATTGGTGTGATAGTTATTCTCACATACTAATGTTGATTCTAAGGTGAAAGCTGGTTCTCACTTAAATGAATCTATGAGCTATTTTAGGGAGTTGTGTTGAATGAAGGGTAAAGTATGCCTTTACACATGTAGATACAATTCCATATTAATTATGTATAATTGGGAAATAATGCTTAGGACCGAGTGGATATGGACAATGAGAAAAAGGCCCCTCCGCTAATGCAATAGGTTGGGTCATCTATAGTAAACTCATAAGATGGAAGCTCCTCCGCTAATGCAATAGGTTGGGTTTCTAGTAGCAATCTCCCTATCCCATAACTATGTGCCAAATATAGGACTTAGCTAGTGGATCCACTTAGAAGCTAAATATAATTATTTCTACCTTCGGCAAGTAAGAACGCCTTCTTTCGGTGTGGGGTTATATGACACCAGATTCCATGTATCTCACATGGTCAATGTCAGTTATCGCTAATATTCCCTAATAACAATAAGCTAATGAAAATGATAGGAAGTATACTATGACTTCTTAATGGGTTTACTTGGTATAAGTGGGGGTAAGGTTTTTCTCGAAAGATCTCACACTATTATGAGATTCTACATCTTATATGTAGTTTCCAATCTTTTCTTCAGAGGTATATTAGCTCTCTGGATTAAGTCCTATAATGTGTCAACAAAACCATAATGAACACAAAAGGATACTTATTTTGTGGCTCTTAGTAAATATAACTAATTCACAACTGCCCTTTATATCTTAATCCCTAGTCTTGATTTTCCCATCTGTAAGCATGTAACGGAAAAACGAATGAGTTTTTTTTCTTTTTATGTTTTCCATAGATATCTAGTACTCACTTTCTAGATGACTACACTTTGTGGATTAATACCAATGCAATCATTATTTAAGTACATGAAGTGATGTCTAGTCTAGAGTAAATATGAATAAATATAGAAAATAGATGTTCACTGAGGGGTGACCCTCAAGCGCATATCATTCTGGAACACTGAGACTGCAGTAATTTTATTGTTCCTGGCGCATATCTCCTTCTCTCACTCTCCTTGTTTATGTTATTTAAAATACATGAAATATACAACATTTCTGTTTTTCTAAAGTTGCAGTGATTGACATCCGAAGGATTTTAAGCATATCATATCCTACAACAAAGAATAAGAGAAAGGTTTTGAGTCTCACATTGCCCTGTTTTGTTCCATTTTACAATGATCCATCCCTTCAGATTTGTTGTTCTTATGATAATAATCACCCCACACTAGAAAAATCATGTAAATATCAAATGTGTAAGTGAGGAATTACGAAAGTAAATAACACAAAAAAAAGTTTGAGTAAGTGGTCATGGATATTCAATAACAGTGAAAACACTAGTAATATCTTGAAAGTTCAAACTCTAACAAATAAGTATTTTGCACTACTGAAAAGATAAAAGGAATATATAAAGATTTTCATGTTCAACCATATACTTCCGACCATATTAATGCTTATACTTAGCAACAGAAGACAAAAAAAATCATTACTGACCCAGAATATTCATAATTAACAGGAGAGTATGTTGGACAAAATCTATAGGGAAAAGAAATTAAAAAGTGTTTTAGTTCGTTCAAACATACTATCGAACCCCAATTTTTAAATTAAGTTAACCAAGCAATATACAATTTAAAGACAGAACATATAATTTGTAATACATCTCATAAGATTGCACCTTAGTATCTCAATTCAAACATGAATATTGAATAAACATATCAGAAAAATTATAGAAAACTGTCCAGAATAAAAAATGGCAATTACAGACAATTAAAGTGCAATAACTAAAGAAGATTGCCTTAAAACCTAAAAAAAAAACATAAATAGCTCACAATTTGAATAACAAATTTCATAATATCAGATAAAGAATGAGAACCATTAAAAAAAATTGTATAATTTTAGAGAGATAAATTATGTAAAGCATTTATCAACCTAGAAATGAATGAAAGAAAACAATGCTATGCAAATGAAGGGAAAAAATTAGTGAGCATTTACACGTGTTTGATGAGAAAGAAGTACCGTACACGATAAAAAAAGATGTTCAATGACCGATCAAACTCGTCTAGGTTTATAGTACAATACCAGTGTTGTTGGTACAATTATTAATTGATCAACCCTTATTTAGAAGGGGGAATTGGAAAGGACGAACACAACTCCAAAAAGTTGTTCCAAATGTAATTCAAAATGTACTATGTTAGGGACCACTTTATTAAACAAGTACTGTACTAGCTTTGATAATACATAAAGTAATAATTATAAGCTGGCGTGTAGTTTCTTTTAAGTCCCCACGTGTCTTTGTTACTAAAATTTATAGTTCCCGTGATATTGAAAGTTTATTTAGCAAGGTTTTATTCTGGCCAACATTAAACTCTCCATCTCTGCTCACCTTTTCAATCTTCACTTTGTTATTCTTTTTCTCAATCATGGTAATGAAATTGTTGGATTGAAGTTCCAATTTCTCTGCTTCTCAGGAATTCAGTTCTTAATCATTGTTGCATAATGTCTTTTTATATCCTCTTGTAGTTTCCTCAATTCTTCAAAAATGTTTCATCATAGAAGACTTTTAATGTTTTAGTGGAAGAAAGTGATAAGCTAGGTCATCGAAATGATGACGAAGTTGATGAAGGTTTCCAAGATTTTGGAACACATGCAACTTTTTCCCCAAAAGTTCTAATGCCTAAATTCATTGTAAAAACATTGTCTCTACCAATTTAAAAGTATTCAAAGAAAATTAGTCATTATTCCTGTGATTTATCTCTATACGGATTTAATTGAACTTTCTAAGCTGATTCCTCTTTCTTTGTTATTTCTGCGCGTGTCACATAATTTCAAGAGATGTTCTTTTTTTTCTTTCTTTATATTCTATAATTGTCAGTTGTATTGTGGTTTTGCTAAAGCATTAAATTTTAAGTTATAAGTTTGTAGCTAAGGTTTATATTAGTTTTGTCATAACTTTTGCGGCTATGTTGAGAATGATGTCGGTAATTCATGGTTTCAGATGATAACCGCAGCAATGACTCTTCTTAGTATAGAAATTTGATAAATTTTAGTTTAATAGGTTTGACCTGTAAAGACAATAAATTTCATAAACTATTCTCTTCCTTTTTGTTAGAAATTATATCAGTTTTTCCTGTCAGAAATTATTTCAGTGATTTACCAAAGCATTTAACTTATGCTTAATATACTTTGTATTTGAAGTGAGACTTTTGAAGGACCAACACATATTCCACTAATTGTACTGCATGATTATAGATAATATTTTTCAATTTTGCATCATTCTTAGGCCTATAAAGTGTTGTAAAAGTTAATGTCTCTATTGATGAGACTATATTATATCTCCATACATGTTAACTGTTATCACTATAGGTGTAAGTACCTCTTCGTCTTCCAAAATTAGATTGTGGAATCTGAGTTTTTTCTCTTGGTTTACTCAGTGTCGGCTCTATGCTTTGGGAAATAAGGCTTTTGCCTTAGCCCCCCAATTTTTTATCAAGAATAAATTATGAGTTAAAATTTCTATAAAAAAATTGACTATTTATGATAAAAAGTATAATTTTTTAAAATATATATTATTTTACCCACTTTAACATCTTTTGTACTTTGTTAAAAATAAGAATTAATAGTGAACAGTGTTGAACAAAGTGAGTTACAAATTCTTTTTTATTTCTTTTTAAATTTTAGTTTCAAGAATTACTAAAAGCATATTAAAATGGGATATATCAAGTCGTCAACTTCTTGGGTCAAATTCTATGGTTATAACTCTTATGTTTATTTAATATTTGTCAACTTATTACTTATAGAATTGTGTTAACAATTCATATAATAATTGCCTCACTGAAAGGATGTTTTTCAATGTTGAGTTAATAAAATCTTACCTAAAACTAATAACTGAAAAAATAATATTAAAATACTAATAATCTTTATCTAAATAGTGTAAGAAAAATAAATTTAGAATAAATACATATACGATGTTTGTTTATATTTTAGGCCTCGAATTGAAATTTCTCTTTAAACCCCCAATAACGTTGAGCCGCCCCTGGGCTTACGCTTGCTCTACTCATTTCCACAATTTGTACTTAACATGTCCAATCCGGTGTTTCAGTTGTTATTCGATCGATGTTCAATCTTAGCGCCATATGCCTGCTATGAAAATGGATTTATCAACAATAGCGGCAAGAAGTATTGTACAAGTCATTCATATAACATTGCTTCTCGGAACGGTTCACCAAATAAAATACTTATTTGGTAAAATTTTAGAAAAAAATTAGAAACATGCAAGTTGAAATTTTTCCCAGAAATCAATAAATACATCAAAAAAATTAGACTTAAAATTTTCAATAGAAATGGGACTTCTTGGACGAACACTGCATTAAAGAATTGGACGAAAAGTTATTTAGATTGTACTATAATGCATTTAATATTCTATTGTTTATGGCCCAATTTCATTGGCTATAAAATTTCATGCATTTTTCGAGAGACATCTATATTATGAAATGTCAGACGTGTCTTTATATTCCTATTGATTATACTTGCTACAAAACATAGACCTTGGCTTTCTCTTTCCACTTCCCACAACTCTCTTCAACTTCCATCTTTTGAAAGTGTTAGCTCTCTTCATCTTCCATCTTCTGAAAGTGTTGCTGCAGTTTAAGGTATTTCTTATCCCTTTGTTCTTATTTTCTCTTCAATTTTCTTTGTGCTCAAATGATTAACTGAGAATGACAGTTGGATTTTTGTTTCTAATTAAATGGAAAAATAAAAATGGGTCATTCCTAATAAGGGGTAATACATGGCTGAAAATTTGACTTTTCCATTCAAATTTCTTTCTAACCAAATGGGTAAATTAAAATGAAAGTTCGTACCTTCAAGGTTTTTCCCAATTTTTGGCCGTCAATAAAGGGAATAATGGAAATGGTATTTCTATTCATGTATTAGACAAATTCAGTTTCTTTGTTGATTTTGAATTTGTAATTATGCTTATGTAATTTGGTGGATGTACATGTTTTGAATTCTAAGTGTATCTTGGGATAGTTTTGAGCATTGATGACCTTTCTAAATTTAACCACTCTATTTGAGGTCTCATTTCTTGGGTGGGAAATCTAAAATTGGAAATAAAGATGTGAGTTTGAAGATCTTGATTTTAGAATTTGTGATATATCCCTCCTCAATTGTTGCTACACATGTAATTTGTCACCCTTTGCAATAAATTTTGAGCGGTCTGTTGTATATTGAGGTTAATCGTCATAAAAACTTTGACATCTTTTTGGGTTCAAAACAATGTTTTAATCTCGCACAAACGTGTGACATTTAGTCTTTTCTATAAACATTCTAACATGGACAAGTTATTGCTCAAGTGGATATCAAAATCTAATTAACGGAATGAGGTATTTATACAAAAACTACTATTTTAATCGAATGATTTTTAGTCGTAGTGACCTATTTGATAATTCTCATAGTTGTCAATAACAACAATATACCCAGTCAAATTCCACAAATAGAGTATGGAGAGGATAAAGTGTAAGAAGACCTTATCTCTACCTCATGAAGGTAGAAAAGTTGTTTCCAAATTTCATAGTTGTCCAATTTTCTTATAATGTTGGTATAATCGTGTAAGAAGCCTCTTGTAGAAGTAATTGAAGGAGTTGCAGCAGGAAAAATTAGTGTTCCAACAAAATAGTTTTCTGGCACGACAACGGATGAGGTCACCTACTTTTATTTCGAGTTCTTATGGATTTAACTCCATTGCGATTAAAGACGTTTAATATACGTGACAATTAATACTTTTTTATCCTTGCTCACTTTTATAACTATACCTAGACTTAGCTAATGTGGCAGAAAACAATCAAGGTTTAGAGATAGAACAAGAAGTAGGCTAAACTATGGAAAGGTTGATTTCAGATTCTCTTGATTTTCAAGTCCTTCAGGTACAATCTCACATACTTTTTTCAGGTTCTTCAAATTTTGACCCCTTTTTGTTCAAAAGGAACCATAGTGTTATGTTTAGTGTACTGATAATGGTTAGTGAAGATTATGGTGTTGTATATTGTATTAAGTGCATATTAGATTTGATCACTTCTGTTAAGTCTTGGCAAAAATAGGAAAATAAACATCTGTGTAGATGTGCTAAGGTGAGGAATTGCAATCAGCTGCTTCCTAAGATGCAACTAGAAGAGAGATATACAGTGCATAAATAAAATATTAAGAAAAAGGGAAAGTTTGACATTTTATTGTTGTTAGCATTGGTAGCCAAATACATGTGAATATGAGAAGAAAATGTCAAATATGTGAGGATTATGAGATTAAAGCACATTCCTATGATTCTTAAAGCTAAATGCAAAAAACACTTGCTGATTTACAGGTTTCAAGACGAAGCAAAGTCAAAGCCCCGTTCCTATTCTTACTGTTGAGAAATGTCTATTATAGTGTGTAACATCATAACCATGAAGAATAAAAGAAATGCAGTATATTGTTCATTTATGCTATTCTTACTGCATCTAGATTGGAAAAAAAATTATGTTACTTCTATCTCACTGTACTTCTCATTTCATGGTGCACTAACAATATGAGTAAGAAGGAGATGATCTACGTGGAAATAACAGACAACTGATTAAGTTCAATTCTCAAATTAGCTATGTCTAAGATATGAGGATTAGATATGCAATTTTGTTAGTCATTATGGAAAGCCTAATTGTCTTAAGAATAACACCAGTATCTATAGTTATGAGGTTATAGGTTCAGACAAACATTTCTCTCCTTAATTGAGGGTTGGAGTAAGTACTTTGGCTTATTGTTACAACTTAAATCTGATTTGTTATTTTTATCCCCATAGGCTGTAGTTAAATTCACCTTTAAAAAGCACGGTAGCTAATGTTGTGATCTTTCATTGACTATCTATATTTACTCTATTTTGGCATCTACCATTGATCAACCTTTGCATATAAACGACTTTACCTTGTGTCAATCAAATCAACATATGCAGTTTTAGCGTAATTTTTTTTATGTGCTACTTTTGAACCCTTTTTTTATTGTTCGCTGCTATCCTTCGTCATCAAATGATTATGCACAACATCCCCAACTTGAAAATATAAAATGTGGGGCCCGTGCTACCAATGTAGCAGACTCGGTGGAGTTGGAAAGAGGATTCCAAGACCTTTCATTTGATATCTTATAGGCTACCTAGCTTATCATGTACCGAAAGCTATGGTCGTTTGAAGTTGACTCAAAACTCACAACTTAAGCATAACTTGCAATAATTTATATTTTGCTATTTGCAATTTAGTTCTTTCTCATTTTAGCTCTTTCAAATACCAAGGTGTTACAAAAATAGAATCATATGAATAGAAAATTACTTTTAGGGCTCCAAACTTTAATACTTACTTTATTAGATCAAACAATGGACTACTTTATTAATAGCATATCTACATATAATATATTAATATGTGACTGCATAAATAGAAATTACTAATATTGCAATCTCCAATAGTCGATAATTATTGTGTTGAGCTATTTTAATAGTACTCTAATTTTTGTTTGCAATGTTAATTAATTGCTTAAACTTGATCTCACCAACAGGGCCAGAGCTACGGATTGGACACCCTTCGCCGAAAAATTACATGATATATATAGGTCAATATTACTTTTTTCTAATCAAATTTGAGCTCGAAGCTCGTTTATTCAATCATATATACAAAAAATACGTGTCTGCCTAGCCCAACTTTGGAAAGGAAAGTTAGCCCAAATATATCCATACCTTTTTTATTTCTCATCCTATTTTTAACACTTTCCCTAACATTTGTTTCCAAATCCTCCTCTTTCATATTCTTCTCCGTGCCGCCTTCATGATTCTCCTTTGTCTCATTTAGATCATCAGCATTCAACCATGGTGTTGTACCACTACACATCTCGGTACTACTCCTCCTTTATATTTCTAATCTCTCCTTTATCTTGGTTTAGTATGTTCTGATTTCTGGAGCTAACACCGCTGCTAACTGTGGAGCCAAATATGCTGCTCTCGATCTTCCTCTCTATGACAATGGACAATATGCTTTGGATGTATAGTCCTCGACTATTGTCGATTTCCTCTTTTGTAAGCATGTAAATCTTTATTTCTCGCCATTTTTAAGCACTTGTATTGGTAAAAATTTGAAGTGTACCTATAAAATCTTGCGAGACTCACCACATCTTGATTGATGTAACTGTGGTCTATACAGGTTGTTTATGTCTTTTATTTTCTTGTCTTGATTCTCAAACCTGCGATTTGAGCTTTGTCCAGGTTTAGAATTCTACAGCAATTAGCTGGTAGTTGTTCAAACTGCTTGTATTGCTATACCTCCGAATTACTGTAGGTACTATTAGCAATGACATCTGCTAGTTGATTTCCTTCCCTGTATACATGCTGAACTTTGAAGTTGTTTTGTTCCACAATTTGTTTTGCTTCTTCCACTATGTCTAGTATCTCTCATGGTAATTTCCATTCCCTAGGTATCATTTTCATGATTCCTAGTGATATGTTTCTAGAATAACCTTCATGTGCTTATATTTTATACAGTAAATTAGCCCTCTTAGTAATGTTGTCACGTCAAATATTACTTTATATTGATATATTAAGTATTTTGAAAACCCTAAACAACAACAATAAGGGGTAGCTCAGTGGTTAAAGTGTGTCCAATATGTAAGCAATACCCAAGTTCGAATCAGTGCATCTATGTTTTGTATATTTTGTTTAATGTGGTCTGTTGTAAAATGGTTAATTAAAAAAATACTTTGTCATATATAGAGTGGTAGCTTAGTGGTAATAGTGTGAAAAAGTTTGCTTGCCAATGAGGTTCAATTCCCCATGTCACATTTTATCTATGTTGGCTTTATTTTGGATACCCTTCACGAATTTTTTGCCTACGCCACTGCTCACCAATATATTTGTTCTAGTTCTAGTACTCTTTATCATGAGTTTAGCATAAGGATATGAATAATTCACTCCTAACCCTTTGCCTTCCTAGAAGGGGGGAGAAGACTCGAAGCACCCAAACTTTTTGACATGGTATTAGAGATGGCTAAAATTATGACTATGTTGAAATCTTTCTATCTCCAAATCGAATCAGGCCACATGTGAGAAACATGTGAGTTGAAAACATTATTAAGTAAATAATTAAAAAGATGTGCTATTTAATCAGTCAAACATAATTTTAAATGACGTTGTCACACACTTCAACATTTTCGAAGAAAACATAAAGTTTTAATTAGGAAGTAAGAATTTAAATTAAACAAATCTCATGAGAAAATAAATGAAATATGTGGTCAACATATATACATAAAACTAGACATGGGCATTCCATAAAAGCACTTTGTGAACTGACACTATTGATGGAAACTGAAAAAATTCAAAATGTTAAGTTTTTCTCTACCTTTCACACTATATATATAGGGCCCTATATATAATCCATCTCTAAGTCTTTTATTTCACTAAATCCACATTTCTCTCTTTTATTTCCTTTCTCTATTATTATATTTTTCTCTTTCCCAATGGCCAACTCTCATGCTAAGAATGGGGGGGGGGGGGGGGGGGGGGGG